>APFE031669353.1:0-142035 GCA_000404065.3 Pinus taeda | reverse complement strand
TGTGAGCTCTAAGAAGTTCTCTTGGTGTAGAGAAACAATGGGCGTTTCAGGGCTGGAAAAATGACTAGGCTCTCCTGTGGCCCCCTGTGGAAAGAAAACAACAAGTGGGAGATTGTTGGGTTGTGTTATATTCTTTCCACATAGTTAACAGGGGGTTTGAGGGGTACCCGTAACCCCACTTTATGGGGTCTGTGGCAGCGCCCTGGAAAATTTTGGTTTTGGACCCTATGTTAGGTTGGGCGGACCCACCTATGGTTTTGTGCATGATTTTTGCACATGTTTTTTTGGACACGATAGTTTTTGGTCCATGGTATTGGATGCGATGATTTTTTGGTCCATGGTATTGGACATGATCGTTTTTCGGTCCATGGTATTGGATGCTTTGGCATGTATAAATATGTATTGTAACATTGAAAGGAATATAATGAAAAATCAAGCTGGTAGTCCGGTTTTGGGATCCAGGGGAAAATCTCTGTGCATATGTTTTTTTATGTGTTATGCTCTCGCATTGTTTATTTTTCTGTGATTTAGAATTCGTATGCAGGTAATTTCTGTACGGGGTTAAAACCTACACTCCAGAGTGACAGTCATTTAAGACCCTTTCAGCTTTCTCATGAGTCAAACAATGTCGAAAAACAGAGTCTGCCCCACAACAATAAAGAGTATCTGCAATAATTTTAAATTGTTGGGACTGGAATCATATTTTTCGACATTCTGATCGTGAAATATCTGGCTGAAAGGATTGGGTTTGGAGATAAACGATGATATCCCCATACCATGGATCTAAAGTGTTGATTAGAAACAAGGATTCGTCCACAATGGGCTCCTCCGCCACAGTTTCCGTGTTAGCACACGGGAAGTCACACATTAATTCCGCAAAAACTAAAGATTTCTTTGACTTGGACTTTTCAAACTCCAAGTTGAACTCCTGCAACATGACAATCCATTTGGAGTACTTGCTCCCCAGAAATTGCTTGGTCAAAATATAGATCATAGGGTTGCAATCAGAAATAACTGTAGTCTTACTTAGTAAAATGTAATGATGAAAACGTTGGACAGCTTGAACAGCTGCCAATGCCAATTTCTCCACATGTGAGTATTTTAGCTCAGTTGGATTTAACGTTCGACTAAGGTAATATATCACATGTTCAGTACCGAATTCATCTTCCTGAACTAACACCCTTCCGATGGTGGAATAGGAAGCGACGAGATATAAGAAGTAGTCCTGGTTGTAGTTGGGAGGATGCAACAACGGTGCATGGGTCAACGTGTGTTTTAGCGCATCAAAAGATTTCTCGGCTATCTCATCCAAAAAGAATGAAGTATTCTGCTTCAACAACCGGGTGAAACCCTTTGTAATCTCGGCGTAGTTAGGGATGAATCGACGTAAAAATTTTGCTTTCCCTTGCAAACTTTGGAGTTGGCAAAGACTCGAAGGAGGAGGCAATTTGATAATGGCTTCAACCTTTGAGGGATTGACGTGAATGATGGCTTTCGAAACAACAAACCCCAGTAACTGACCCGTTTCAATACAAAAAACACACTTGTGGGGGTTCAACCTAAATCCGATAATGCCTACACCTCATAAAGATTGCTCTTAAATGGACGAGATGATCAGCTCGATGTAATGAATGAGCAGGCAAGTCATCGAGATAGGGTTGCACAATGTGCTTGAAATCATGAAAAGCATAAGACATGGCCCGTTGAAAAGTTGCCCCCGCGTTCTTGAGTCCAAAAGGTAATTTGCAATAAGAAAATGTCCCCCATGGAAAAATGAATGTCGTTTTTGGTTGATCAGCAGGTAGAATATTGATTTGATTGTATCCGGAAAAGCCATCCATGAAGGAGAAAATTTCGCTGTCGGCACAATCATCAATGATTTGATCGATATAGGGAGTAGGGTAATTGTCCTTTGGACATGCTCGATTAATGTCCCTATAGTCGATACATATTCTTATTGTCCCTTGCTTTTTGTTAACAGGAACAATATTCGATACCCAATACGTTAACGGGATCCGATAAATGAAACCTGCTTTGAGTAATTTTTCAACTTCTGCTTTAATCGCAACAGCTTTTCTTGGGTGAATCTAACGCAAACATTGCCAGACGGGTTTAGCGTCTGGGTAAGTTTTGATTTCATGAATGACAATTGTGGGGTCAATTCCTGGCATTTCCTCATATGACCAGGCAAACACATCGTGGAATTCTTGAAATAGGGCCTTCTATGTTTGAATTTCATCTTCTGTACAAGACGCACCTATATGAACGTTTTCAACAATTCCAAACTTAACTGAAATGTCAAGGGGAATAGTTCTAGAAATATTTCCCAAGTTTAACTCAGAATTGGGATGTTTCATTGGATTTTAAGCGTCCTTGACATATTCAGTCATAAAAATTGATGAAAAATCATTTTCAAAATGATTGCCCTCAGGTAAAAATGAAGATCTGTGATGAAGACCTTCCCATGGTAACTCATCGACGCATAGGATTTCATGAATTTGCTCATCAGTTTGAACAAGTTCAGAAAACGTTAATGAATCCGAGTTTGATGTCGAAAGTGACTCCTCATGGAGCACATTCATTAAGTCGATTTGGGTTGATGTTATGTAGGAAAACGACTACACGGTCTGATACGCAAGTTCATACGGACTCAAAGGCATAAAAGTACCAAATGAGTTGATCTCAGATTTAGAAGGTATGATCCAAGGATCATCATTAACAATGGTATCTGCTGAAATCATATGAATGGTTGCGGTAGAAGACGATGCATTAATAGGAGGAAAAGGAAAAGTGCCCAGTAAACCAGAATCTTTAACTAGTCCTACTCCAAAATCCTTATATGGGATCGTCGCTTTACCAACATGTTGAATGCTCTCAACAGAGGCTGGGTCGAATGAAAAGTAAGATAGCTGGTCTAAGGTTACGATCTTTCCATTATGAGGGAACTTTATAAGCCGAAAGACCGATGAAACAACAGCTGTCATAGCGAAGAAACTACGACCCCAGAGAAAGTTGAATCTGAGGGGCATCAACCCCTCACATTAATTAACGGTTTACATTCAACCCCTATAGGTAGATCTTGTGAATGCCAAAAAGATGAACCCGGACATCAAAAGCTCTTTAGAATCGTTGGGGATGATTTGTGAAGGAAAAACCAAGCGATCTCCAACAACTGTATCGACATAATACACGTGGAAGCTCCCTCATCAATCACAGTCCTATGAACAGGTCTATTTTTGACTATCACTGGAATCTGGACAGCCATTTGATGAGGTAAGCGCGGCGCAATATTTTCTAGATCGAACATTATAAGGTTCAGGTCCTGAACGTCAACAACTCCTATAGCCGATAAAGGTAACTTAGTTGTGCTGGACATGATTGCAGCACTTCCAAAGCCGACATTGTTGAGGGTGAAACAGCTAAATCCTCAACAATGTTATAGTTCTAAGCCGCTCTCGCATGTGGATTGAAAGCAGACTTTCGAAGTATACCCTTGGCAGGTGGTTTGATTACTAAGTCTGGATTAGGTTTCTCGATCTGTAGTGAATCAGAACTGGGAGCTGAGTTTGATGGATTCGAATGAGAAGATCCTGCTTCTTTACCATCAACAGGACTTTTACTGCCATAATCTTGCGATCGAGTCGTAATCCTAACATGGGACATCAGCAATATGGGTTCTTCATTGGCACTGGAAGACAAACCTATCATTTTACTGTCTTGATTTGGAAAAGGATCCTTCAAAACAGCAGGAGTTTGGGAACCTTTGACAATTTTCGCAACCTCTGCACGATGAGGGCAGTCTCTCGTAAAATGTTCTTCATCACAGATGAGACACGGATAATGAGGTTTGTGTTTTTCATCAGTTGATTCTGCTTTTTCGGGTTTCTCTTTCGAATTCTTATCGGTTTTATTCTTCTTCTTCCCTTTCTTCTTACCACCGGTTTTTGATTTAGCTGTAGATGACTCTACAACATGAATATCGGCGGAAAGTTCTGCGGAAGACTCTCCTGTCAGGAAATCTGGCAAGGTTATGATAGGAGAAGAATTCTTGGAAGATTTCTTCTTACTTTTGGTATTAACTGTACCAATCATACCATCAGCGGCATGAGACCCTGAAGCAGCAGCAACGATTTGATTTTGTTTGAGTAGATCGTGGATTTTCTCATGTAACGTACCCGACTGAGTATAAACTAAGTCAAGGTACTATGCTTGAGCAATTACTTGCTCCTCAGTAACAACTCCGGCCTTAGCTACATCTTCAATGATCTTGGGCAGTAAAGATTTACAAACCATTCAGCTAAGATCTGATCCGGGACAAAAACTTTCACTAAACGTCGTCGACATCTCCATTCAGGAATATGATTTGAAATGTAAGTGGACGTTGACTACTTTAATGAAGTTAATAATTCCGTGCCATTGTCATATCTGACCAGCAACTAAAAATGAGTTAAAAACGAAGTAGCTAACTGACTAAAGTTATAAAAAGTGGCTCGCAGTAACTCGATGTACCACTTGGCCGCAAGACCAATTAGAGTGTGCTGGAAAAGTCGTAAACGAATTGAATCATCTGAAATGGAATTAGACGCACACCAGAGGTGATAAGTCATCACATGGTTCGACGGGTCCTCTCCTGGCTTACCTTCGAACTTAGGAATATCACTGGGAAACTTATGCGTCCTTGGCAGCCAATACTGAAGATAGTTAATTGGATCGTTCGTAAGGCGCGTCAAGTCAGGCAAGTCCAAAGTTGTGATAAATGGTAACTGATGATTAGGGTCTCTAAAACTTTGGGTCTGCAGTCCAGCCCCAGGAGGAGGATATCCAGGATAACTAGGAATTGGAATCGCATTTGGGATATTCTGTCCCCCTGGAAAACCAGGATTAACCGGACCATACTGGGGTTGTTGAGGTTGTGGATATGTATACCTAGGGTACGGTTGATACTGATAGACTGGTTGCTGCGCAGCAGGACCGTATTGGTACTATCCTTGGTACGGTTGTTGATTAAACTAAGGTTGAGTGGTGACAACCATACTTCCTACAGGCATCTGAACCGAAGTGTGGACCGTGGGTCCAGACTGAGGTAAAGATGTCTGAGGAGTAGATGCAGGGAAAGTAGAAACCAGAGCTGTCGATACTCCACAAGAAGGTGGGATAGATGCAACAGATGTTGCAGTAGTTGCAGCAGACGTTTGAGGCGGAGTACGAGGTGTACTAGGCCGAGACTGAGAAACTACAGAAGGTGCAAAAGTTTGAACAGTAGACTGGATAGGTTGCTGGGATGAACCAGAAACCAAGGGTTGTCCAGTTTGAGATGACAACTGTGCATTTGGTTACAAGACCTGTTAGGATTGAGATGGATCCCACACTAAATTCGTTCCAGGGTATGGACCCATAACTGGTTGAGGATATTGAGGACCATAACTGGGTTGAGGGTAGGGTTGATAATATGATTGACCCGAAGGTGGTTGGTAACCTTGAGTTGGGTACTGACCTTGGGGTTGATAACCCTGAGGCACGTACTGATACTAGGGTTGACCTTGAGGTACATACTGATACTGGGTTGACCTTGAGGTACATATTGATACTGAGGTTGACCTTGAGGAATGTATTGTCCCGTAGGTATGTACTGTCCTTGAGGTTGCCCCCCAGGCGCAAACTGAGTACCTTGAGGCTTCCCCCCAGGCATATACTGGGTACCTTGAGGTTGCCCCCCAGGCAGAGACTGGCCACCTTGCGGTTAAGGATTGGGAATAGAACCTGACATCATGAGAATATATTCTACACTCAACGGTTTAGTACCATTATTTCCAGTTAATAACTTTTGTTCAATAGGTTGAGGAGATGCTCCCGAAAAAGTACCAGACATGGACTGATACCTAGCGGGAATAGAAGGACCGTCGTACAAAAAGGCTTCCAGAGATTGAGAAAAAATGGACGACTGTTTAGACATATTCAATGGAGGATAGTAACCTCTAGGTGTTGGGTGATAAGAAATACGAGGTGGTGAAAAAATTAGTCCCAGGTTTTCCAAAAAATTAGTCAATGAAAGATACCAAGCAATGCTCCTAGGTGGACTGTAAAAAAATGATTCACGCTCCCTAAGGTCTAAGGTAGGTCGATATTCTGGAATTGGGATGCCTTCTTCGTTGTCCGAAATAGCAAGTTCTTCAATAGCTATTAGTCCAGAAGGAAGATCTTGGGTAATTATTGCTTCTACCCTAGGTGAACTAGGACCACTAGAAGCTGGAGAAGCAAACCCTGATATTGGAGTAGCAGCAATTTCAGATTCGGGTTCAGGTATTTCAGGTTCTTCACCTATATCACTAGTAGATGCAACACTACCAGTAACTTCTGAAACGGATACAGGCTGTGTACTATAATCTGCTATTAATGCTGAAAAATCAGGATTATATCCCACCAAAGCAGATTCTCCTCTTTCAGGTGACCCACTTCTACTATCTCTAGGAGTTACCAGGGCCCGTAGCCCTTCAAGCTGGCTTGGTGAAAACTCACGAGGTTGGCCCCGAAGTCTACGGGACTTCCTCGGTAATTCAGCCACGGTTAAAAACTTTTAACTACTTCACACGAAAACAAAGTAAAATCTCAATGAAAACCACCTAAAGCCTCTAAAGAACCAAACAAATTGAATCACACGCCTAAAGAATCTAGGAGATCAAATCACACACAAATAATAACTTTCCGTACCGAAAACACTAGTTGGTGATGAAATCCAATGTCGCAGAGTTCAATACAGAAATAGCGGTTGGAACAGTTACCCCGGCAACCTACTTAATGAATAGATTGGCACAAGTTTCTCCACTAAACCGTCTCGAGTGAAGAGAACCCCCCAGAATATCCAAGTGAGTCTAGCCGACGTCTGCTCCAGTTACAGTGGGATCTTCCCACCACCGTCACCTTAGGAAGAATCCTATAGAATATGGTCACTATGGTTACCAACAGAAACAAATATACCTGGGGGAACAGTCTACGATCTGATACGCATGCAAGGGCAGAGTAACAAGCTCAATCCCCTTGAAGGCTCCTTGAAATAAACCAAGGTTTACCAACAAGTGACCCCAGGCTCCTCGACAATGCTTAATCCGAGGTTTACCGTTTTTAATACGTGAATATTTGGCGTCGTTCCCAATGAAGAAGGATTGATTCCCACACTGGTTTGGACACGATCTCGTGCTTCTGCTTTAAGAGGAGATTTCCCAGAGCATAGATGCAGCAATTGGATTTCTCTCCTACTGCAAGATACATCTACTTGTTTGATTTACTGTCTTGGAGAGTTAAGTACTCCCTACTCCAAGACACTAGCCTAAGCTACGTTGGTGTAATAGAGCCCTAGAAATAAAAAGATTTCTAGATTGATTTTACTTTAAGCGTTACTTTTATTGGTTTTTGATTAAGTCAAGAGGTGCGGAGATGAAACTCGTGGTGTGAAGACTTGACTCGAAATCACTAAAAATATGCACTTAAGATGATTAAACAATCTTTTCTCTTCAATGAACTGCTAGCTAGGAAAGAGTTTGAGAATGCAAATGCGTGTAAACACAAATCTTTCTTAACAAACAAATTAAAAGAAGAGTTTTTGTTCCAATGCACTCAAAACGAGACAACTAGTTATTTTCACAAGAATTTCCCTTTTCGTTCAAATGCTCAAATGCTACCAAAACAAAATTTTTCAAAAGAGATTTTTGTATTTTTATAAAAACACTCAAAAGTATAACTAAAGCAAATCTTGAGAAAACTATGAATAAAGCAAATATTAAGATCTACAAACTATAAAAAACTACTTGGAGTAAGAGCTTACACGATGTTTTTTTTAAGGATGTTTTATTAGGCGATAAGCAAACCAAAGACTAACTTGTCCAGAATCACAAATCAATCAAAAACAAGTATTTTTTGTTTTCTTTTGTAAAAATGAAATCCAAACTTTGAACACAAGTTTTTTCGAAGTTTCGCAAAGAGAAAACACAAGATGGATTCCTCAACAAAGGGAGATTTTGTAAATGGTCAGACTCATAAGAAGGCTAGTAAAAACCAAGGTGATCTGAGGCTTCTACACTTCTAAGCTCTGAGCTACTACACGACCAAAATGAAAATCAAGACCAGCAGCCAAAACTTCTAGGAATTTCACCTAAAACCCTAACACCAATGGAATTAAACCAAGGAAAGATTTTAACAAGTCACATGCAGGTCTGGGCAGAGGATAACAACATCTAAACCAAAATAAAACTAATTGAAAGAGTAAAATTTAAGTTTTTCAAAATTTTAGCAGGGTCCGCAGGTTCAAAGTTTACACAAGTGCGTGCATGCTCTGTGTGCAAAGGAAACATGTGTATAAGTACGCACTGTGATACAAGCACAGGGTGCGGGCTTCTCCTAAAGTTTTTGAAAAGAAAAAACAAACCTAGATCCACTAAATCCACCCAATTCCACACACAACAAGCCAAAAACAGAAACAAAAACACAAGTTTCTCAGGTCAAAGTAAAACAAGGCAAACAATCAAGTCCCCAGCGGAGTCGCCATTTTGTCACACGGAATTAGTCGAGGTTGCGGAAAAGATCGACCTTCCTAGTATCTAAAGATATCTAGTGACAAGCAAGCCAATCAAAAACTATCTTTCTCTAAATATGCAATGAAAAACAAAGGCAAACAAGTGTTTTAGGCCTACCTTGGGTCCAATGCAAGTTTGTGGAAGCCTCGCTCCCTCGCTCCAAATGAGCTTCCTTGAAGTGTAATTTTGCAAACAAAAACAAGCAAACAAATTAAATAGCACCTGAAAAGCCAATATCATAAAGCATATTCATCATAATGATCAAGGAGATTATGAAACAAACCACATAAGACAATTTGTTGAGAAAAATGAATCTGATTGTATTAATTCAAATGAAGAAGAACTTTACAACCTGTGCCTTGATTCTGTACAAGCTCCTCCCAGGGTCCGACAAGAAGTCTCCTCTACTTTGACAAGTTTCACTCACTTCCCAATGAAACCAAAAGGTATGTGATCTCTCCTCTCAAGTTTAACTAGGAAGTCTCAATTCCATCAGCATTTACCCTCAAAATGTTCAGCTTCTAACCTCCCTAGCAACTGACCCAATGCCTTAATTTATAGTGCAATGGAGGGAAGTTACTAGGTCCTCCTTCAAAGGGATAAAGCCCTCCTTCAAAGGATAGCTCCTCCTATCAAGGGATTAGCTCCTTCTCTTTTGGGATGCATGAACCACCTTGGAGCGAACAATCCACGTCAAAATTCCTTCTAGAGACATCTAGAATTAACCCAAAGTGAGTTTTTTAGAATAAACTTGCGCCTTTTTGAATTTTACAGGGGTACGCACCCACCCATTTACAAACAGAGCGTGCAGATACGCAGGTAATATGAACAAAGAGTGTGGGCTCACAGGCAAAAGTGAGAGAAAGTGCGGAACCAGAGTTTTATTGATTTTCAATGCCTTTCTCTCATTTGCAAAGCTTGACATGAAGAGATAAGGTCTGAGACTTGCTTAGGAGGTCAGTATAAGTGATGATGGACCCATACCGACTGCAAATAGTCATAGTGACGATATTTTTGTGTAACAGGAGCAGTCCACACGGATGTAGAAATCAAAACACACAAGGAAAGATAACACGTACAACACACAATGGAGGAGTTCGCATGTTGGGCATGGAATGCCCCCACAGCATGTTTTGGGGCTCAAAGCCCAAGTTTTTGTCAAATGTATTGTATGACTCTGCGAATTGCGGGCATGGAGTACGAAGTATAGGTTAAGTCATAGGGTTGTCTGCCCTAAAGTATTGTAATGTAATGTAAAGTCATGTCGGCCCAAGGACCATGGAATTGCATAAATAGAGCGAGGCTCTAAGTTGTAAAGTGGAGGAATTGGAGAGATGAATACGCATGGTTTGAGCATAGAGTAAGAGTCTAAGTGTATTGGGTCATAGTAGTAGGAAGAGGCTCTGCAGCTGAGTGCACAGAGGCCTAGTAGAGTCCACAGCTGAGTGCATAGACCCCTGCAGTTGAGTGCGTAGGGTGGTGTCGAGTCTGTAATCTTGATCGAAGAATAATAAAGAGAAGTTGATTCCTATTTCTATGTATCTTCTTGTGCATTGCCTTATTTACATTTATACTGTTTTATTTATCGCCAACACTAATATGATTGTTGGATATGCTGTAATAATCACTAGCCTTACACAAATAAGTTAAGTAATCGGGTAATAACAGATTAAATAGCAAGGAAATTGGGTATAAGGGTTGCAACCCAAGTAGGGCTACACGAAAGTAGCATCATAGGTTGCGAAGGAATAACAAGTGCGCATAGCGACGTGCGCGCAGGGTCAAACTGCATACTTCCAGAAGCTCATCATACATCTCCAGGGTGTGGAAACCTGGTTCTAGCACCCTCCCATACTACTTCAGGTGAGATCTTAGTTTGCGCTCTGCGGACTGTTGCCGAAAGGGCCAGTAGTACTAGGATTTCCTTGGCTAAATCACCTCTGAACTTGGGTTAGGCCCATACAAGCCAACAAATGGTTCTGTTGCCAGGACTGAGATCTGCATAAGGGATGTCTAATGTCGTGCCACTGGAATCCAACAAAGAAAGAAATTGAAGAGTGGTTGGACAAGAAGATTCACGAATTCGTGGCGCAGGTAAATAGAAATATGTGAGTATCTAAGGAACAATGATTGGAGCGCTACTTGTATATGGAAATCCACAAAATTTTCTTTGCATCATTTCCTTCTGAGTTGTATGAGTGGATCGCAAAGTTAGCAGATAGCCAGGGAAGGTGTAGGCTCGAAAAACCAAAAGTGTGGACTCCAAAATTAGTGCGTAGACTAGAAGCATCAGGAGATAATATCGCACAGGTTGTGGACCATTGGCTCGACCGAATAATAGGAGGATTTATCACTGAGTTTGCGATAGACATGAACATTAGCTACAGTGACGTGGAGCGACTTTTCCTCAAGGGACCGCGAGGTAAGTATATTAAATATTTGAACATTCGGATTAAGATGCTATTGTGTGAAAAGCGGGTTATGCGAATAAATTAATGTTTGGAGCTACACAAAGTGGGAATATCTACAGAAGCAGAGGTAGCGAAGAATTAGAAACCGGTCCCTTAATTTCACCCTCGCGGGAAAGCGAGGAAGAGCTCGCAAAAGTTTCTTCGAGAAGTGTGGTCAGTTTGATAAGGTAGAAAATTCCACGTTTACCACCTCCACTCAGACCGCCACCCATCTCACCCTCTTCACCTCCATCTCCACCCCCCCCCACCTCTGCCACCACCACAGTTTACTATGGCGAGTACGATCAAACTACTGGTATTCAGAGGAGCGGGGAATGAAGATCTGAACCAATTATGGTTCATGGTAAGAGCAGTGTAGGAAGCACAAGGCGTCATGGATGACAATATTAAGAAGGCTACATTGGTGAATGCACTATAGGATCGCACATTAACATGGTACATCAAGCATTCTAATGACCATCCAAACATAGGAATCACAGAAATTCAGGCTGCGCTGAACAGGGAATTTAACAAGCCAAAGTCAGAAACACAATCAATCATCAGGTTTAAGGAGATCACGATTCTCCTAGGTGAGACCCCCTAGGATCTAGACCAAAGGCTGAAGAGTACGATTCGCGAAGCCAATATGAATTTGACAGATGGATAGCACCACACATGGTTTGTAGCGTCACTTACGTTGCACTTAAGGATGGCGTTGTCACAACAAAAAATTTCCACCCAGGGTGAAGCTTTGGAGATGTCAATGAGATTGCATGAGACCCCTATACAAGACCCTGGGTTGGGAGTCCAAAAAATCCACACGCAACTGCAGAATCTGTGTTTGGAAACGCAGAGTTTGAAACAGGACAGGACACCTCGATCAGAGATGCGCGAGGAGGTATGGTGCATAAAATGAAAAGGCCAAGGGCATTACAAGCATCACCGTCCAGTGCTCGCGAATTACTTGGAAGGAGGAGGGCCTACGCCGTAAAGACTTAAGGCATAGGTAGGACCGAGTGTGACACCTACATTATGGTGCACGATCTGTCAAATAGGAGGAAAACGCACTACAAATAATTGTCATCTATTGCAGAAGTATACACAGATGTCCCAACAATTGTTTTGTAATTTCTTCAGGTTGGTAGGCCATGATAAACGTACTTGCCGAAGCTATGAACTAATGATGGATCACACTCCTGCCTATTGGGTGTAGATAGAAATGCGAGTCCTTGACCCAAATACAGAATGGCGGGCACTGGATTTTAGGGGCGTGGTCAAGATCGAGGCGGAATTGGACCAGGAAGGGGTCGCAGACAACTAATTTGTTACAATTGCGGAGGGCCAGGGAACTATTCCCACAATTGTACAAACCCGACAAGGACATCATGTTGGTATTGTACTCAGTTTGATCATGAGGTAGAATACTGCCCTTTGCTGATAGTGAGGATGTGTGAAAAATGGGTACTCTAGCCCCCTCTGACTCAGAATTTGCAGATGATGACGTCGGAGCTACGCAACGAAGACCCAAATGTAAACATGATGCTCAAGAGTGGTATGACCATGAGCGATGATAAAGGGAAGCAACCATAAGAAAGTGCGTGGGTTCGAAAGGCTCCTACAAAAGAACCCAAATTTGATTTAGAACGCGTGAAGGAGACATTCATGGAAGCTAAGAAGAGCTTCACGGAGGTCTCCACTTCAGGTAGTAAGGATCAACTAGAACCAGAGATGGATCCTTCGATGCTCACTACCTTTTTGGAGACATGCATGAAACTGCTACGCGAAAACAAGGCAGTCAAAGGACTACAGGAATTTATCACTAGGTCCGCAGGGTTAGGAGAACCGTGCATGGTTCGGAAACTTGGAAAGCATCCATTGCACATAGGAAGGGAAATGAGGTTGACTGCACAAATCAACGAGTATGAAATGGATCAGGTAATCCTAGATCTTAGATCAAACACAAATGTATTGCCAAAACAAACATGGGAACACATGGGCAGACCTGCACTACAGTGGTCCCCTATCCAGTTACGAATGGCGAACCAATAGAAGTTTTTTCCCATGGGAATATTGCAAGGGGTAATAGTAGATATTGAAGGTGTGAGCGCATAAGTGGATTTTTAAGTGATCTAGATTTTTCATGACAGTAATCCCTATCCCACACTACTAGGAATAAATTGGGCCACCGATATGAATGGAGTCATAAATATGAAGAAGTGCAAAATGATCTTTGAGAAAAATTCATTATGCATAGTAGTACCGCTAGATCCAGCTGAAGGAGCGTGATACACTGAACCGATGCGCAACGATGATAATGATGACGATCTCGATTGTATCTATAAGATAACTGCATGAGAATAGGATTGGATGAATGCAACTGCAGATGGAAGAATTTCGTGGGAGCATGAAATCTCCTGCACTTCAGATTCAGACGAAGAAGTAGAACGATGGTAGAATCGACTGCATGAAGTAACAACACTTAATTGCAACATGATGATTATATCACTGCGTTGTGTGACAATAGAGGCAAGGGAGCTACTAAGATATGATGGATTAACAATGGTGGATGAATTTCTGAGCAAATTTGAAAGCACAGTACCTGAACAACAACGATTCGATGCTATGAAATGGGCACTGCGCGCAACGCCCGCACGATGGTGGGGTACGCATCAAGAAATTTTTGAGGACTAGCGCAGATGCACATATGCTTTGGAAAACCCCAGCTTCGAACAAGAGCCAGTCAATAGGGGCGGAACAACTTGCGTGCCCACCTTTCTCGATGGGTACTGACATATGTTGTACAACTCACACAAGTGCACACCACCCCCGGAATAGAGAATCAGAACAAACCGCAGCAACAGGGAAGGAGATGCGTGTTACCAATTATCCACGCTGAAGCATTCGATAGGGTGTGTGAAGTACTGAACAAGGTTCACCAAGCAAGATGCATTGATTGGGAGCTACACATACTAGCGGTTTGATGGGTCTATAGGACCATGTGTAAAACCTTGACCGCGGAAAAGATTTCGAAGGTGCGAAACAAAGTAGGGACCATAATTTCTAAAGAGAATGCATCTAGGGATCTGCACGTAATAGCTCCCACAGTTGTGACAGTATGTGAAGACCATGATGAAGAAATCACATAGCTATGTGAGGTCAAACAGATAGAGATTCAGGAAGCCATTTGGCGAGGGAACCTTAGACTTTGCGGACTCGAAAAGGATCGGGTACGACCGCGGAAGAAAAGCATTTTGATGGACGCCGAGATCAAAAGGTTGGAAAACAAGATCAAGCAAGCAAGTCTCGCCGATCAACCAAGGATAACAAGACAAGGTGCGGATGATCATACCACTGGATTAGAAGATTGTCGCTGGGAATTTATGACTCTGCTGTCATGGCTATGATCACACCTCACCAAACGCAGTAACTGGGGGAGCACACTACATACAGTAGAACACGTGGCACCAACTGTTGCAAAGGCAATTGAGGATTTTCTGTGGACTATACTGAAAGGCGAGTTGAAGTCTCGCACAGGTGGTACGACCACCTGACTAGCCGTAGGGAGCACAATCTTAGCACTCTAGACAATTGAAAGAGAGCGCAGGACTATAAAAGAGTCTGTTTGGGAGTTGCGCGATGAGGGAGGTGTGCGCAGAATTAGCATGTCATAAGGGTCACGACCGTGCAAGGGTGGATGCGCTGCTGCGTGGGTAGGCTCGGAAGTGACCGTTGGTGTCACTATTCATGACAAGATGTACAATTTAAGGCAAAAGGGAGTGGGCGACGGGCATTGAAGACATGAATTAAGGGCAGGATTTGGGGCAATATGCTACTGAGAAAGCATTGATGGCCCAGAATTGTGGGGAATAGTCGAATTTGAATTCAAAAGGCACTATAAAACTCTAGGGGCTAGCGACGAGACAACATTTGTTTGCTTGAGATTTAAGCAGTTGATTAGATCACAAAGTGTTGAGCGCCGAGCAATATTTGAGCCCCAAAGTTTGCGAATGATCACATACATTTCAAACAGGATGATGGCTACTAGGAGAGGTTTGGGATTTTCAAAAGGAACCACCGACGAGGCTGCACAAAACCCCATGGTACATGATGTTCCTGGAGACACTGGGTTCGCGTCGGAAATCCTGAAATCGCCTCGGACACTGAGGCCCAAGAAGATAAGTAGGCAGCAGGACCAGTTTGCATGTCGTCCAGGAATCCACAGTTCGGTAAATTCCTAATGGAAGAAAAGGGCAAGGGTGTCACCATTGAGACAGATGACAAGGAGGGGGACCTACAAGATCTCATCGATGAGATAGAGGAAGCAGAAAAAATGGAAGAGGACATCCAGCCGGTGTGCTTTACAATGAAATTGCCCGAGTATGTCCCTTCGCGGAAAGGGAAAACTAAGATACCAAAGGATCTGGATGCCACTAAGAGGGCACTCCAGACCTCACTCCTCCTCGATGGAATTGTGTTTGAGGGCTTGCACCTGGGCTGAGTGCCCACAATGAATTTTGAAGTTTAGGACCTCATGGATGGTGAGAAATTCCCACACTTAGAGAGGAGAGCCTCATGAAGCAGAGCACGGGGGGACTAGTCACAACACTAGAGCTACGAAAATGGCTACGTGGTGTGGAGAAGCCCAAATTACTTCATCTGCTATGAATTCCAGACTTTCACCACACTCCTATCACTATTTTTGTCATCAGGCAGCTACTTTGTCTGGTGCACGATGGGTACTTATGGCTGGAGGAGCCTATTCCCATCACGGCGCACCTCATCCATAGAATTTCCTGGCTCCCTTGTAAGGGAAAGGACCCCGCGGCGATATCAGGAAAAATAGGAGATTTAGCACTCGCGGAGGCCATGAAGATAAAATACAAGCTTGAGAAGAAAAAGAGGGGTTACGCAATTAGTAGCATTAAAGATAAAGGGTGCACGTAGCCACCCAACTCCTGGTCGAGAAGGGAATGAGAAAATGCTGCGGTAATGAGGTACTAGCGCCAGTAGTTGCGTGGGCTGAATGATGCATAAAGGAGGTCCAATTCCACTTGTCGAGTTCCTCTACGAGGAATTCTTGACCAACTGCAAGGAAGCCCAAGAGCAGGGCAAGACCTTCCACTACGCGTGGTTTCTCTTGTCCATTTTGCTGGTAACAGGAGAGGTGCCAGAGGAAAATCAGTTTCCTAACATTGAATAGGACTTACTAGAGGCCGCAAATTATGCGTCGCTTTGGGCTACCAAGGACACAAAGTGGATTCGCGAAACAAATATCTTTTGGGTGCTCATGGAGGTGAGCATCCAGATGTGGATCAATAGACGACCGCGCCTGTCCCCCACAGTACCAAACAGTCTGCGGAGCTTTGCAAACTTCAAGGCAAACATGCATAATGTTTACATCAAGTGCGTAAGGATCCGGTGCAACAATGGACTAAGCTCCCCTTCATCACCATTGATGATGCGATTTTTTCCGTGCTAGAATCATGGCCTCTTGAGTGGCATGCCCCGGATTTGGCGGAGTTGGATAGGACAACAACAAAAAAACAAAAGGATGAGTCCAAGTTGCGGGTCATGAAGTTGGCCGAGAAGAGGCACAATGAAAAAGTGACCGCAGAGGTAAGGGCTATTCGTGAGGTAGCAAGGGTAGCCACGGAGCAGGCAAAGGTTGCTGAAGTAGTAGTAGTAGCATAGGCAACATGGGCCACCATAATGCAGGACGAGGAGGGCCAGGACTTGTCTACAAGACAAGAAGTAGAGGACACAGACCTTGCAGAAGAAGGCACGGACCTGGGCACAACTTCAACCCAACTGAAAAGGTCACGCGTCACAGAGAGATCAGGTCCACAGAAAAAGGTCAAGGCATCCAAATTAGCCATCGACCCGATCATGTTAACATAAGGTGACCTCTACGACATTGGCAACATGGTTCACGAGGTCACCAAGGAAGTGCTCCAGGAAGCCATGTCGGAGCAGCAGATTGTGTTGGGGGCCCTAAGGACACAGTTGCAAAAACTACAGGTGCGGCCCCCATAGGAAGGAATTGTAGCCACCTACACCGCAGCAGGCACATCAGCAGTGGAGCAGATGCTATGTGCAAAGATGGCCAACACCATAGTGCTACTTGAAGGAGTGCTAATTGCAAAGAAAGAGGACGACAAAGCCGCGGTGGGTAGGATCAAGGGACTTGGCCTTAATTTGGCTGCCCTTCTGCAAGACACATTGTACCAACTGCGAGATGGCATAACAACAGAGCTCCATGCTAGGGAGAGCCGTGCGATTCAAGTGATGAGTGAGCAAAAGATCAACATTGAACAACGCAGCCTGCAGCGTGACGAACTGGTGTCATAGAACTAATAGATCATGCAAACAGTTGATGAAGCATGCCGACGAGTCCCAGAGTTGTCCATTGCCGCAGACCTACCAACAGAGATGCAGATCCACTATCTAGTAAGTGGAGTTCGAAATGCGTGTGAAAAAACAACGCGTGTGTCGCTGGAGCTGAATCTGCAGATTACCGAGCTGCGGCTGAAGGCACAACCTTCCACTCCTTCAGAAGTTAGAGAGCAACGTGTTAGCACTATTCAAAAAGGATTGGAATAAATTGGATGGGCAGTGTAGGACTGTACTAGTATGTTGGACCAAGCCTTTGGCATCTTCACATCCATGCGGGAGGACCCCAACATACAATGCCTGAAAATAGAGGCGCACGAGCTTCAGGAGAAGTATGATAATGTAAGGGGAACTGTGTGGATAGTTGTCCTCACCCAATGGCTGGAAAAACTATAGCAAGCAAGGGCACTGAAAGAGCAGGTGGATGCCGCAAGACAGAAAGAGGCACTTCTCAAAGCGCGCATCCAACCATGGATTGATGAGACCTTCACCATTACGACAGATATTGAGGGCAAGCTCGCACAGATGCAGTGACTCTACACACTAAGGCAACCAGCTGACCTCACAAAGAAGCATCGGAAGAGCGCATGCAGTAGGTCGAGCAAACCACATAAAAGTGCACCGCGGACCTTTGAGCACTACGGGACCAGTTGGAGGGGCTCTGCGCCAAGATCGCCACACCAACAAAGCGACTCGAGACGAGTCACGCTGATTGTGTTGGGGGCCTGTTGGGCATGGAATCACCCCACATCATGTTTTGGGGCTCGAAGGCCAAGTTTTGGTCAAATGCATTGTATGACTCTGCGAATTGCGGGCACAAAGTATAGGTTAAGTCATAGGGCTGTCCGCCCTAAAGTATTGTAATGTAATGTAAAGTCATGTTAGCCTACCCATGGTTTGCGGACCATGGGATTGTATAAATAGAGCGAGGCTCTAAGTTGTAAAGTAGAGGAATTGAAGAGATGAATACACATGGTTCAAGCATAGAGTAAGAGTCTAACTATATTGGGTTGTATTAGTAGGAAGAGGCTTTGCAGCTGAGTGTGCAGAGGCATAGTAGAGTCTGCAGCTGAGTGTACGAACCCCTGCAGGTGAGTGCACAGGGTGGTGTCGAGTCTGTAATGTTGATCGAAGAATCATGAAGAGAAGTTGATTCCTATTTCTGTGTATCTAATTGTGCATTTCCTTCTTTACATTTATACTATTTTATTTATGGCGCGCAGTGATATGATTGTTGGATATGCTGTAATAATCACTAGTATTACAAAAATAAGTTAAGTAATTGGGTAATAACAGATTAAATGGCAAGGAACTTGGGTATAATACGGGTTTTACCCTGAGTAGGGTTACGCAGAAGAAACATCGCAGGTTGCGAAGGAATAAGAAGTGCGTGTAGTGACATGTGCGCAGGGTCAAACCGTGGAGCTCCAGAAGCTCATCAAACATCTCCAGGGTGTGAAAACCTGGTTCTAGCACCCTCCCATACTACTTCAAGTGAGACCTTTGTCCACACTCTGTGGACTGTTGCCGAAATATCCAGTAGTACCGAGATTTGCTTGGTTAAATCACCTCCAAACCTGGGTCAGGCCCATACAAGCCAACGCCACACGAGTGCGATGGTCGTTATAACAAGTTTACGTGAAAGGTCTGTCTGATGTTTGGGGAGGTAACCAACACGTGCATGACAACGTTAGCAACTCATACAACACATTTTCATTAATATATATGTATTACAACAATTGAATGAGTTCAAGTGTTAAACATAGGTTAAAGTAATATGCATTACAAGTATGCAAGATTAGTCTTACAACAATTATGACACGTGTGAAAACGTGCTGGCCTGTTCCCAGGCTTCTGAATTAAACGAAAGTTCCAAGACACATCGTCACACCATACATCATTGACCCCGTGGGCTGGGCGTTGGAGCCACTACTTACTCTTCAAAGAAAATATTACAGACTCTCAAGGCTATGTGGGAGGAGCCGAGGTGAAAAGTCATTTTCATGTACAAATGAGGGGTTATTTATAGCCAAGGGTGAAATTGACCCTTTTGGCTATTCGACTTCCCTCATGACTGTTTGACTTCCATGACCTTTCAACTTTAAATGACTCTTCATATGACAAGTGGGTCTCTTGGACTTCCACATTACATTACATTGATTGACAATATGGACCACAGTGGATATGTGGATGACATGACTCATGACAAGAATCAACATGACAGTGATGGTACATTCGTGCTGGTGGTGGTGTGCATGTCGAGCTGCAGTGTTGCTGGGTGACTGATGTCCTCATGGTGTGTCACAAATTCACCTTCGTATGTAGAAGTGCGTGGAGTCTTTGATGGTCATTGGGTTCGCTTGATGTTGCATTCACACATTTCTCCTTGCTTGTATGTTGGCATGCTTGACAGGTTCATTCGTTCATGAAAAGTGCATGTTTGTTTTTTCATCCATCTGTGTGTGAACACATCCTCGCATGTTTGCTCATCCGTCCGTCCGCGAACACATCTTTGCATGATCATCCTTTTGCGAACACATCTCTTTGCATGCATCATTTTTTCATCCATTGGTGAACATGTCCTTTGGAATGTACTCCCTTTGTTCATCCCATCCGTTGTCACGCCATGTTTGTTTGTGTACCTGTATCTGCAATCACTCATTACGAGATGACATCAAATCCACAAACCTCCTAGTCTACCATGATGCATGATCATTTTGGATGTAGGTGATTGGGAGAGAAGACAAGGTTGTGAGCTTCAAGCTAGGATGGAGGCTCTAGGCACTACTGGTGAAAACTGCACAGAAGTCACTGGGAGATGGTGATGGGCAATCCGGATCGACAGTGATGGTTTGTGGGGTTTGGCTCAGCTGGAGGACGAAAATGCACAATTTTTGGGAGGAGCAACCTGGGCTGTGGGAAGGCTGGGCAAAAAAAATTTGTGTAGTTTTTGGAAGGAGTGGGCAGCGGGAGCATGGAAGCAAAAACTGTGTAATTTTTGGAGGGAACTGGCAGTTGGGTGTTGGGACCTTGGAAACAAAACTTGCACAATTCCTAGAGGGAACTGGCACTGGGCTGCTGGGAGCTGTTAGTGAGAAAAATTGCATTGATGCTAGGAGGATGGCCTACTGATCGCCTCTATGTAGTTTCTAAGCTGAGAGGACTGTTGGGTAGCAGAGGGCTTACTCATGAAATTTGCGCAGTTTTTTGGGTGAGCAGCTGACCGGCTGACAGGTGGGTTGGCTAGAAAAACTGCGCAATTTTCTAAGGGAGATAGGGATAAACACTGGTGTCTATCCATCCTGCCTATGCACTTTTCTCAGTCAGTAGAGTGGGCAAGGTCTGTATCCTTTGCGCAATTTTGAGGGGAGTCAGTCCCGATATGACTTCTGGGTCAAATTCTTGGTTGACCAATAGGAAGGTTGATTGATCAGCCTGCGGGCAGTGCAACTTGAAATGTATTTCTTGGTGCTTCTATAATGTTCTGGGTGATAGTCAATCGAGTTGATGGTCGGGTGAAGGTACGACTGTCATAGGGAGATCCGATTGTCAGAACTTCAGCAAAACGACTAAGTGTGTGAGCAAGTGAAAAGGTGCATAGGCGATCTTGCAAACACACACTTACATGAATTAACGACAAGACGACTCAAACCATCCAGACATACATGATCAACATGACTGACCCACAGTGTGAATCAACAAGCATGAGGCTTGTGATTGATCGTTGGACGACTGTGACGATGCTTATGCAACAATGCATACGACTTCGTGTGTGAGCACAACAAATGCTTTCATGGAGAACACAATATGTACACATGAAGTGAAGACCTTGTGCACGACCATAACATGGTCGCAAGCATGACATAGCAATCAACATGTAAAAGATGACAGTTGGTCGAATAAGAGAAAAAGAAGCACGACATGTAGAAGAAACACATAAAGTGACTTTTCACATTTGCACACATGCATGTTACTGAGGACATGATGATATGATAATGAAAAGTAGTCCTGCAAACTCAAATAAGAGGTGTACTTCGAAAGATCTTCCGTACTTACCATACTTACCCTCAAGATGATCATGAATTCGATGGAGTTTTCATGCGGTCCTGATCTTTTCCATTACTTGGTTCCTTGGTCCTTCTCCTCAACTCCTTGGAAGCGATTTTAGCATATTACCTTTTCTTGTAGCCACTGAGAGGTAGGCCTGCGCAATTTTAGCAGACAATGGCTTTTACCTGAATGAGGCCCTGGGAGGTCTTTCTGTGCAATTTCTGCATGCAAGACTGACAAGAAAACTTGGACAACACTGTGCAGTTTTGAGGCTTAAAGCACTACTGCGGGATAGGGGTTGTGGGAGGACACCTCTGCGCAATTTCTCAGTGTAGTGCTGCTGGACTGCTCTGCGCATTTTAGGAGAGAAATGCTGGCTAGGGCCTATGCACCCTGCAGGGTTTCAGCAGGCAAGGGAGTAAGCTTGAGGGTTGCAAAAACAAAGCGCATAGTTCTGGGAAGCTGGATGAGGCTAGGTTGGTTGGGAAAATGGGTAAGTGTGAGATCAGTGAAACTTATGCAAACATTGATAGGAATCAATTGTGATCACACACAGACACGTAGACCATCTAGAATACATAATGCATACTTTTATTGATGCAACAACCTTTGTGACATGAGTATGTGAGGTGAGTGTGAAACATGTCTATGTGATGAAAACCACTCATATGTACACAATTCTCTTGAAGCAAGACAACATTCCCTTTGCATGACAGACAACAACCGCTATGGCCGAAAATGACATATGCTACAAAAAGATGAGAACACAGACACTTCTTTAGGATCAAGGAGGGGAGCTTGAAATCATCAACTTACCAACAAACGACCAAGGATGATTGATCGTGGGATCCAAAGCAGGCTCTGAAATTTTCATGTGAGGCAAAATTTTGGAGGGTGGTTGTAGCCGCTACAACACTTAGCAACACACTGATAGAACTCTAGCTTCTCTGTTTTGGTTCATTGACAACACAGGGCCTTTGTCTTTCGGGGAGTATTGAATTGTTGTGCTGGTTACTTTGGCTTCCCCACTTACCCCATGGACAAACATGGTTCACCTTTTTCCAACTCTGTCAAACACAACAAAAGTTTAGCTTGATCATAGTGTTTCGAAATTGAGAAGGGTAGTTTGGCTTGCAAGTTGAAGATTTTTAGAGTAAAAGTTTTTATCTCTGGTGTTGCTCTGCTACCAACATACCTAGATAGTACCCCGACGGAATCACGTAGGAACAAATGCATTACTCCACTGCCAGCGAGCCTAGTTAGTACCCTGGTGGAGTTGCATGCATCACCTCTCTGTGCAAGAAGCCTTTCTCTTCTTTAGCCTTTGTAGTAATTTTTTTTTTTAAAGAGGACTATGCATTGACACTTATTTTTTTTGGGGCGTAACAGGGTTCCCCTTCTCCGTTTCTCATTTATATTTCCCCTTCTCCATTTCTACGAGGTGGATGAGCTTGAACATAGAGAGCAGAAGGCTGAGTATAGGCATGGAGCTTCCCAGTGTGGACACATGTTCATGGTTGGACTAAAGTACCCCTTGCATATGGCTCATATTTTCCATCAAGACTTCATTGACCGAAGGTTACAACCAAGAAAAGAGAAGACGGATGCAAGACTGGCCAAGTGTTGTAGTGTCACAAGTCTCTTATATTTTAGCCACATACTCATTCAAAAGCTAGTACTCATTAGATGGAAACACTTATTCCCGGAAAACAAAAATAGCAAGGTATTAATCAAACAAAACAAAATGAAACAAAAATAGTAAGCAAAGCCAACACAACAAAATAAAGCAAAGAAAACAAGCAAACAAATTAAACCTTTTCAGCGAGCAAACAAACATGCAAACTAGAAAGCAAAAACAAGCAAGAAATAAAACACTACTACTCCTACGCTAAACAATCAGGGTTATGCGAAATGGAATTTCTAGTGAAGCCACTATAGGCTTACCCGAATTGGAATCACGAAGATACAAGTGATTAAAATAGATAAAAAATTGTGTGCAACAAAAAATGAAAAAAGTTGACAAACTTGCACATGAGAGAGAAGGTCTCGCCTGTGGGCAAAAGAATGTGTCACAACCACCAACCACACATGCTTACCTCTTCCTTGACTACTGTATTTCAACAAACCTTGGAGGCCTCTTGCGAGTGTGTGTTGTTCTACACCAAGTTTCTTAGCAAGTGCGAGGAAGGACTGAAGCTTGTTACCTGCAAAACGACTTGCTAGTAATATTGTTCCGGTCATTCAATGATTGAATCATAAATTTTGTGATGGCTGTTTTAAAAGATTCGTGATCTTTGAGAAGATGGATTCCTAATTCGAGAGAGGGGATCATGATGGGAATATGATACAGATAGATAGATCTGGTCATTCTTGTCGGTCATCTAAAGACATTGAGGGTATGCCACAACTATCAGTGTAGGCCGAAGTGCCTCACTTGCTTGACATAAGTCTAAGAATAAATATGTTACATGATGAAGATCATAGTGTGTGAAGTGACTGACATTGGATATAATTTTCGGAAAATGATAAACTGCATGAAAGCCACCCAAGGTAGAAGAAAAATCAGACCAGTTGGTCAAGGTACCATATTACTAGGTTGACATGAACAAATGAAATTTTTGAACAATCGTGCGAACGCTCTGAATGAGGGAACCAAGTTCTTGTTCGCTAAAAATGATAGAACACCCACCTGCAACTGGTGAAAAAGTGCGCATGCATCATGGTCATCAAAAAAATGTAAAAAGGATGCTAGCACTGTGAATGTGTGAAACTAGTAGGGGTGTGGTGAAATGAGAGTAACTTGATTCGTGCGATAGTTGTGCACTCGTCATCACACAAGGATATTTCTAGTGTGATGAGTGGGAAAATTTGCGTGTGAAATTTGAAAAAAGTCCAAGGAGCTAATTACGAGAGAGAACATCCGATAAGTATGATTCCGGATAAAGATAGTCTTTGAGATGATCAACTTCACTATCCCATGATTGAATGAGGGACGAACACTCCCAACCCGAATTGGATGTAAGAGAGGTGCATGAAGACGGACATGCTATAATAGACTCGTGGATTCAATCATTAGCGAAAATTTGAAATTTTGAAATATCACACCAAGAATAGTAAATATTCTTTACATGGGGATCCACGTCGAGTACAACCATGCAGATAGATAGATTGTGCGTGAGAAATGAGATCTGATTTGATTTGGTGGGCTTACAAGAGTTGCAAGGTCCTGACATAACCATCAATGAACGTTGAAGTGCCTTGACTCCTTGGTAGGTCCCAAAACTTTCCAGAATTGAAAAAATGCATTTTGAGATGTGAACTAGATCGTGCATGGCTTGAAGATTGCTATTGTTACTGATTTCAAAACTGCTCTTAGGATGACAACCATCTCTATCACAGGTTTCATCAAATTTTTTAGCAAGCTAGATTGATGAGATGTCTTCATGCAACACACAAGATGATGACGAGTGGGAAGAGTCTTGTGTGCTGAGACTATTTTTGTCATGGACAACCTCATTGTCTTATGTCGATTGAGGAGATAACTCATAAGATAAATAAGCAAGAGAACATGGAATATCTCCGACACATGTTGATGCAGTGTGAATGATAGGACACACAGGCAAGTGAGGTGCAGAGGAAGCTTCGATATGGATGTCTTATTTGACTGGTGCACATTCCAGATTTGAGTTAGAGTGTACATGAGATGACATTAGATCATATGATGTGCTTGGGCATTCATCACAACATACAGAATCATGTGAGTGATGACATCCCAAGATTGGAGGTTGATCGAAAGAATTGATTGTGCATGATGTTTCACCAAGATTCACAGATTGAGAATCGATCAAGAATGGAAGCTCAATGTTTTGAGAGGAATTTACTATGTCTTCACCATCCTGGTCCTTCATTTGTATGATGAGACTTCCTTACACATGACTGAAACTTGAGCCAATAGCTCGAGAATCAAGAGAGTGCGCGTAACTAGCCTGTGAAGCGGATCTCTCAAGTGAGTCATGGTGCAAGGATTCATGGCTTGTAGATGATGGAGGATGGTAGAGATGCATATTGGACTCAAGACTTGCATTATGAATGGTGATGTCCTCTTGTGGAATGGAGGGATGAGTTTTCACCGTAGGCTTTCTAAACCATTATGGAATTTCCCCCATTGGGGTGGGAGACAACCGAGCAGATGGGTTGGAAACATGCTGCACATATTTCTCAGCTTTGCAACCACTGCGAGGGGGTACCCGTTGTGAAGATTTCTTAGATTTGCGGTTGCTATGAGGGGGCACCCTCTTCAAGACATGAGGTGTCTCATGATCTACAAGAGTTGAGGAAGAAGGGAAATCAGGAGGTTCATCGTTTCGGGAGACATGAACCAAGCGTTTCAGCTCTTGGCTCATGAAGTCAAGATCCACAAACCGTTCAGGAATTTCATGACATAAGTGAAGGAAATGGGAAACAAAGTCCTCAATTGATTCGCTAGGCTTCATTCTTAAACGAGAGATTATTTCATAGAAATCTTGGTGGTCACAATTATCGAAGGCTTGATGGAGCTCCTTGAGGAAAGTGAGAAGGGAATGGACATAAGTAGGTGGCAATGTATGACACCACCAATTAACATGACCTTCAAGTGTGAGGAAGAAGAGTAAGCAAACAAGCTCATCACTATCAATTTCATGAGATTCATAGAAATGAAGAAAATCATAAATGTGCTCGGTTACGGATGTTATTTCCTCACCGTCAAACTTTAACAAGGACAAGTGATTGAGAAACTCATCGGGGATTGATAGCTGATTAAGGGAGAAATGAGAGAAACACCTCAGGAGCACGAATTGTGTATGATTCACCGGGTAAGAGATTCAACCTAGATGTATAGGATCAACTAGTCATCTGGCCCTCCTTTTAGTGCCAAAATGTTGACGATGCTCGACCTACCAACAACAAGGGATATCCCCAGTATGAAGTCCCAACTAGACCTCACATTGTTTGGTGTAGGAGTCCCATCTTGTACGATGGCCTGGTTGCCATTATCTTAAATATTTGCCTTAGCTCTTGCTTGCCAGCACATGGGAGTGGTCTGATTTGTCTTCGAGTAGTGAGGTTCACATGCTTGGTGATTGCTAGTGTTACTTGTGTCAATGGTTCTTTCACAGCAAAGGGAGAGGGTGAGAGTGAGTCCCAAGTCAGATGGGAGGAAGTCCAAACTTTGTTGGGAACACACAACATAAGAGGATGTGCATAACCTCTGGAGGAGTAGTCCACACAGATGCAGTAGTCAAAACACACAAGGAAAGATAACACGTACAACACACAGTAGAGGAGTCCGCGCGAGTGTGACAGTCGTTATAGAAAGTTTAAGTGAAAGGTCTGTTTGATGTCCAAGGAGGTAACCAACATGGGCAGGACAACATCAACAACTCATACAACACATTTTCATTAATATATATGTATTACAACAATTGAATGAGTTCAAGTGTTAAACACAGGTTAAAGCAACATGCATTACAAGTGTTCAAGATTAGTCTTACAACAATTACAACACGTGTCAAAATGTGTTGGTCAGTTAGCAGAATTCTGAATTAAGAGAAAGTTCCAAGACACATCATCACACCATACATCACTAACCCCGTGGGCTGGGCGTTGGAGCCACTACTTACTCTTCAAAGAAAATATTACAGACTCTCAAGGCTATGTGGGAGGAACCGAGGTGAAAAAGTCCTTTTCATGTAGAAATGAAGGGGTATTTATAATCAAGGGTGAAGCTGACCCTTGTGGCTATTCGAATTCCCTCATGACTGTTTGACTTCCATGATATTTCAAATTTACATGACTTTTCATATGACAAGTGGGTCTCTTGGACTTCCATATTACATTACATTGATTGACAATATGTCCCACTGTGGAGATGTGGATGACATGGCTCATGAAAAGACTCGACATGATAATGATGGTACATTTGTGCTGGTGGTGGTGTACATGTCACACTGCAATGTTGCTGGGTGATGGATGTTTTCATGGTGCATCACAACTTCACTTCCGCATGGAAAAGTGCGCGGATTCTTCGATGGTCGTTGGGTTCACTTGATGGTGCATTCGCACATTGCTCCTTGCTTGTATGTTGGCATGCTTGACAGGTTTGTCTGTTCGTGGAAAGTGCATGTTCATTTGTCCGTCTGTGTGTGAACACATCCTCGCATGTTCGCTCATCCGTCCGTTTGCGAACACATCTTTGCATGATTGTTTGTTCGTGAGCACATCTCTTTGCATGCATCGTTTTTTCGTCTGTTGGCGAACATGACCTTTGACATGTACTCCATTTTTTCATCCCATCTGTCATCATGCCATGTTTGGTTGTGTACCTGTATTTGAAGTCACTCATGACGAGGCGACATCAAATCCATAAACCTCCTAGTCTACCATGATGCATGATCATTTTAGATGCAGGTGACTGGAAGAGAAGACAAGGTTGCGTGTAATGTCCCTTAATAATAAATAATAATAATAATAATAATAATAATAAATAATAAATAATATAATATAATATTAAAATTAAGAATGAATAATAAACAATAAATAAAAAAATAGTAATAGTAAATAAATAATAAATAATAATAAAATAATAAATAACAATACTAAAGCTTTAAATAAATATAAATAAAAATAAGCAGAAAAATAGTAAAAATCAGTAAAAACAAAAGAAATAAAAAAAGAAATCAGTAATGTTGCATGTTGACACATGGAGTGTGTGCATGTGGTTCCCCTTCCAATGTTTGCTCTATTTAATAGATGGTGAGGAATATGAGAGGCATTCCATCATTCCATGATTCCATAATCTATTTTCTTGGGAGAATAGTGTTATGAGACAAAGGATTCCTTGGCAGTAGTAGGTTGACTGAGGGCTTGGGGGTGGCCAGTTGTAGCAAGATTTTGTGCAATTGAGTCTATAGTTGGGTGGAGAGTCATCCCCAAGACTTTGTTGCAATTAGCAGAGTTCAACTAGCGTTCAACCCTGAAATCATAAGTGAGAAACATCGTCGCCACAGGTAAGTTGTCTCTACTCATATTTTTGAAATTTAATGTTAATTAGTTGTCTCTACTCATATTTTTGAAATTTAATGTTAATTAGTTGATAAATTGCATGTTAGGTAAGTTGTCTCTACTCATATTTTTGAAATTTAATGTTAATTAGTTGATAAATTGCGTCTTGATTATAAATTGCATGATTAATCTAATTAATTACATGTTTTTATTTCAGTACTGTTACATATAGTATCAGAGCCAAGTTCAAATACTGAAGCCTATGGACTAATTCCACCTCCGTAGCATTTTCATAAATAGATTTTAATTATAAAATCCCAATATCTATAAGACAAAATTAAATCTTAAAATAGGTTAAGACAATATTATTGATTTGTTATTAAAATTCATTGAAGTTGAATACAAATGTTAATATGGTTTACTAAGAAATTATTTGCAGGATAATTTAGTTGGACTAAACAACTAAATTTAATGAAAATGGAGTTATATGCATATTAAAAAAAAAAAAAACCGTCAAAAATTTGGCATACTCTTAATATTACAAATATGTATGAGAACTCCGATGGAAGAATTTAGCGTATGCTAAAGAATAAATATTCTAACTTATAAAAGATAAAGTGGATGTATATATATATACACGATGGTATATATGATTAAAAGTGATCGGCCTCAGGTCGAAACATCGAGGTAAAATCCGAATTGTGCATAGTGAAAAATACATGCTCACTCGGTATGGGTATTGTTGTGGCTGCAGCGTCAAGGAAAGATGGGAGCCGGTTAGTGCTAATGGGGAAAGCCTTGAGTATGAGAATGAGATGCGGAGGCGGATTAGAGAGGTTGGGTTAAAATCCGAAGAGACCTTTTTTGACCCTAGTTATGGGTTTTGTTTTTTTTCACATGCTTGCATGCACTGCAAAACCCTCCTTAAGTATCAGTGAACCTATTGAAACAGAATTATTATATATCCTATAATCATATTATGGATCGTACTGAACAAAGATTTGGATGCGGGTGCGTCCTTCTCCAAGTAGAGAGTTCTTATGGAGAAATTGGTGAACAAAGCTATGGCTGTAACCAAAGCCAAAAAGTAGGATTTATTCACATTGTATAGTCGAATTTAAAAAGCCGATTTCTTTTCCTTGCTCATGGATATAGCAAACCCTTTAAACGTCGGTAAAAAACACCAATGCATTCAGGAAATGGCGTCCTCACAGTCTGTTGGATTATGCCAGCTCCGCCAGATGCACTCAGGATGATTGTGGGAGGTCTTACGATATTGTAGGTCTTTAGATTTTTTCTTTGGAAATGTTTTTTTGTTTTTAACGAAATTATCACTGCAGAAGTAGATAAAAAAAAAGTGAGGTTGGTTCAGAGGTTATTGCTCAAACTTCAAGCAAGTGTTGGGGCATTTGCTGCGCCACTGGAGAAGGTCGGTGAAAGTAGTTTTCTTTCTCAAATATGATTAGAAATCTTCTCAAATAACATGAAAGCGTGTGCGGGTAGATCTAGATCCCTGAGTTATAGGTAAAAAGCAATGAGACATTGGAAGAAACCAAAAATCACTATAACTCTATTCATTTAGATGTCAATTGAATGGCTGCACCGTTCCATGAGGATAGAAAAGTCAGAGCGTTGTTGCCTTTGACAAGCTATTGTTCACTCATATTGTTTCCTTGATAAGACTTTTCTTGATAAGTCGTAACATGGCTGTTTCTTTTGTTGGAACAAGTGCGAATACCTGTCCACCATGGGATAATGATTATCATCATAGGTGGGCACTATCCATGCAAAGAACACGATTCGCTAAGCAGAAAAAAGGACAACTGTGTTCCAGATTTTCTCCATGACCCTTTACTTATCTTGTTTCTATGAACAAGAAAATTCTAGTGATTGGAGCACAATGGATATGAGAATAGAAGCAGCTAGGTGACTGCGGCTGTAGAGAAAAAAAAATGACTATAAAAGGATGGATGGTGAAGGATTCCTCCCTGTGTCTGCAAGTTCGGATTTTTCCAGAATACGTCTCTCTATTCATTTTAGGGTTCCTAAAATTGTTCCAGGCATCTGTTTATGCGTAGCGTGGTTGGTATTGTTCTTTTTTTTTAAATTCTGTGCAACTTGGGTAACTCTATTTATATGTATTGGTCAACACTTTCGTAAGGTTGTTTTAGAATCAACATTATGAGAAGGTCGGGCCCCTCGACTGACGTGTATGTTACACGCTGTGGAGGTGTGTGGTAGGATCTGGTGGTTTGTGGTTTGAAGCATGTGTTGGTTTATGATTTAAACGTTAGTTGGTCTCAGGCGGTTGGTTAAATAATTTTTTTTAAAATTATCTCTGTACAATCAAAATACTATGGTATGGATGGGTGAGGAAGGAAATCATGACTGTGAAAAACAGGTTTCTGAACATGTGAAGCTAGAGAATGTTCAAGCTCCAATGAAATTGGAGAAGGGAATGATGTAACCAGGAAGAGGAGTTTGTGCATATTTAATTGACCAAATACGATGCATTGCTTCAAATTATCGTATGTATCGTATACTGTTTGAACTATCATGCTTAGTATATATAGTTATGTTTAAAATGGAGTAAACAAAACCATCTCTTTCACTCACACAAACCATCTACTTAAAAACACACGGTTAAGTAGATCTTAGAAATAGATATGAGTGGGAAAATGGGTGACAAAAAGACCAGACTCTCACTTACACCCTCTGTTTGTAAACATGCCATCATTACGGCATTACAACATTTTTTTTATTAGACTTGTTCTCATTTGCTTAACCATGGATTAGTTCTTGAATATTGGTACTAAAACTGTTTTTGTTATCATGTACACATTACACTTATAATGACCTACCATGGATTATAAAATCCACTTTATATCAAATAAAGGGATGACTCTTAACATGAGATTATATTAATGTTAATAAGTTTTGGATGAGTCTTAACATGAGATTATACTAATGTTAATAAGTTAATAAGTTTTGGTTATATATGATTAAAAAAAATATCCCTCGTTCTCTCTCTTATTTTTTAGATAAAAATAAGAAAATGTTAAATAGAATTGAAGGACATCTTTTACTAATTATAAAAAATAAGAAAATGTTAAATAGAATTGAAGGACATCTTTTACTAATTCTACCCCATAGGCAGTGTTTAAACACTAACCAAGGTGTGGTCAACAATAAGGAATTTGTTTCTAAAAAAGTTTGCTTGTGGGTAAGGACAAATTATTCCTAAGGCACGATGAATGAATATTGCAAAATTAGAAATTGTTGAGATGGGTGCAACATAGATATGAAAACTCTTTTGGAAAAAAAAAAACTTGGAAATTATGCATGAAAAAAGTAGTTCACATGGGGTTAATAACTCCTCATTTGGAATTGTGTAGAAGAGAGTTAAGTACGTATGGATAATGATTTCCGTGGAAATTTTCTACCTGCAAAATTTGATTAATTTTTATGTAGTTCTAGTTATAGTTATGAAATTGAGCCAATAGCATTAAAGATTATGTGTGTTTGTTATGCCTGTGACTCTTATTACTTAAAGGAGTAGCTGCATAGTAGGTAGTTGTTGTGGCTTTGGGCTATGAAGCCATCTTACTTATTATGCAAATGCATGGGACCATTATACCGAAGTGGAATAAATTACAATAACCTTTTTGTGAGATGTACAAATAAGGGTGTATGAGACATCTAGTAAATCTAAATGTAATCATCATTACATAACATATGAAACCTATAGTTAACTGGAAAAATATACATGCATAAGACCAGGGTACATGAGAAATAAATATGGTATAATCTACGGTTCCAGTTATCTATGCTATATACTAATTTAGCTAATATTGCATGTTGTTTAAAATAAGGGACCTGGAAGAAATTTGTGTGGTGCATATCATGATACATGCATTTCTCCAAGTTGGGGCTTTTTGCTAAAGTAAAGAGTCATTGTGCATACATCCTTGTGATAACCATTGAATATTAGCAGTACATGAAGAAATATTAATATTTAGGAAGCTTTGGAGCCAATAAAATAGTTGCCTCCGGAATTGATCAGAATATAACATTATGTTATCCATTGAAGGTTGGATAATATGACAACTAAAGAGCAATGTGAACATAGAGTATCGATGAGGAATTATACTTGTTCAATTTTTATTAAGGATATGGTTGTGCTTATGCCCATGTTTGTATTTAGAGATATTCATAATAATAGTTAGGGCTACATACAAGTGCATTGGATAGAAAAATTTAATCTTATTAAAGTCATCCAAAATATTCTTGCGAAAAATTAAAGCTGGGAATGAAATAAATTATTCTAGGAGGTGGATAGCATGGATTAAGGTAATGATATAGTCATCATGTTATCCCATCTATAACACAAATAGATGGACACCCCTACAAGTGCTATAAAGAGAATTGACTAAATAAAAGGACAATTGTATAAAAGAATAAATGTTAAACTGTGGTCTAAGGGTTATACAATAAAAAATGTTTTCATGAACAATAATAAGAATATAAAGAGCATGCATCTATATTGTATCAAATGGTAGAGTTAGTGGTACGTGACATAGTAGGTAACTGATATTGCTTAGGCCATAGAGATATCCCACTCACTAGAGCTATCTCACACACGATAGCATCTGCATGGACGACGATGATGTATAAGAAGAAATACTTATATTTTGAACTTGACCATTACGATGTTTAGTATGGAACATAGTATGCTTCTAACAGATAACTAGATAAATATTTATACATTAAATCACTATGTATAATGATTTTCGTAAATAAGAAAAGCCAATTCTAGTTTATCTTCGCAGAATTTTTTTCATTTAAATCTCCAAATTAGTCATATTTGAGCATGTGGATTACAGTTTGGGAAGCAAAGGTAAAATACATATATGCATGATAGAAACTAGAGGAAAACTTTGGCAAAATTGGTATTATGAATAATGAAGAGAAATTAGATTTTTTTTTTCTTAAAACCTCTAACACAAACCATAACATGTACCAGTTGAGGAACCGTGTGAAAAAGAGACTTAAATAAGGATTGGTAAATAAAAACAATCTCACCTAACACATGAAAGGAGGATTAGATAATGGAGGAAGTCCATGGTCGTATATGGATTTAATTATTGTATATATATATATATATACCTATGCCTTGTCATGGATAGTTTTACATGTTATTACCATAGTGTGGTTAAGTACTCATTAAGATAAACATGTTGAAGAGGAACATGCTTAATATCCATGCATATTAATGAGTTATAATAATTTACTATGCAAGTACATGTGTGTGCAATATTATAGACTTGTAAGAATAATGTATTTATCAAATGGTTAATGGTGGGATGGTCTTGATGTTATGCATCCATATAAGAAAGAATCCTGAGTCTAAATCAAGCTATGTATGCATAAGCTGTCATGTGCCAATAGTAAATAGGCAAACTATGCATGACTATGTTAAAAGTCAGGTTGGACTATAAAAACAACTTATAAATGGTTATACACAATTTGCTATAAAAGTATTATACCAAAGTAAAGGATGGTGAGAGCATGTTATAGTATAAAGACTATATAACTGTACAAATTGTGGTCAAATTAATCTTTTTATTAATGCATCTACTGAAGGTGACTCGTTCTTCGATTGGAAGAAAGTATAGTTAAAGGGGAAATTTAACTTAAACCAATTTCAAGGACATATCCATCCTTTGAAGGATATGTATAATAGAACCTATAAGTATCCTTGAGTGCAAACCATAGTGATTGGTGAAGTAGCACAAATGGTATGGACCCCTCGGTCAATTAAATGATATTTAACAATCTATTTAAAATAGATTGATATCATAATTTGTACCAAGAAATTTTGAGAGGATCTCTTATCATATTGCATTGATAAGGTGTCTGGACAACATAAGGAAATGTTGTGTGATTCAAACCGAATTCTTAAATAGAAAACTCAGCTTTGGTAAAGGGCGATTTAATGTTAAGAATGAACTAACATGTAAATACCACGAGATCGTAAACACTTAAAACTACAAGGAGTGTAGGATTGTAAGTAGTAAAAACTTTCATGTATAACTACACAGAATTATGCATGATCAATAGGTTGTTGAAACATAAATAAGGCAACAATAACACATATGAGGTGAATTAATGATCTCATGAATATTAAACTTCAATAACTATGAGTTAATAATTTGATTTAGAACATTAAGAAGAAGGTATGATTAAGAGGAAAATATGCATGAATCCAATAATATGCGATTGATATTCTAACCACATGACATCTGGAATTGATTTACACATGACCTAAATACTTTCTTAATTACATATATGAGCCATGAAAAATGAATGTTGGTATGATACTAACATGGTGGAAAAATATGTGGATGAATTTTATGTCATGCAGGTGATACCATGAGGATGGTATTATATGATGTAGCACAGCTCGACTATGTACATCAGTACATCAACACTCCCTCTTAGCGAGCACTATGCTCTAGCAATACTCCTCACTGAGTATTATTATTATTATTATAATAATTCTATTATCATTATTATTATAATAATAGTATTAATATTATTATGTTATTTCGTCCTTATATTATAATATCAATTTTTATTTATATTGTGTGGTGAACTACTTAGGAGTGCTTACGTAGCTAAGACAGATACTTTTATGGAGCATCTAAATCATGTTTTATTGTTTAAACTTTATGATACATCTAAATCGTACACTATGATTTCAGTTTAGTTTAATTAACTGTTATGAAGTCGAGTATAATGTTACATGATGTTTCGTGATATAATGGTAGGAGGATAATGATGCACATGTGATTCTTATAGTGATGATGTATCCTTATGATGATGATGATATGCATAGGCATTATGATGTTATGTCGAGGTATATTGACATATTCATTTACTACGTGATGATAGGTATTTAAGGTTGAATACTCATGATGGATATGATATGCATAACGTGGCATAGGAATTATGATGCTATAATATGAGGTTTATTGACATGTGGTTCATTTATTATGTGAAGTCATGATATATCTCTGATGCAAATATGTTGATGTTATAACTTATGATGGTATTTCATGAGGTGAAGCATGTGATAGTTGCGTACAAATTTATGACATGCATGAGCATTAATATCGTGGGCCGAGAGGGTCAGTTTATTTGATAACCTCGTGCGATCCCATACGAACGAGGGAGAATAAGTAACACCATATGGGCTAGGGACACTCAATCAACACTACATATGCTAGTGGTTCCTTTGCCTTGTATAGCTCTTGATGGATAGCTCTTGAGGGCTATGTGACCATTTTGAGGAGGCCAACTGCCTAATATTGAAGGCTAGGTGCCAAGTATTGTATTGAGATGCCGAAGTTTGGTAGGGGTGTAAGGAATTCGATGCTTGGGGTTGTGCACCTTAGTGAGTTGTGGAGGGAGTGGGCCAACCTTGTGAGGTGCCCGGAGACATTGAGCACTGTACCGGATGCCTGCCTTGGGGCAGATGAGGTCTGAGTTAGGCGCGAGCCTTGGGGCCAACCTTAGACTAGGATACAGACCGAGGAGGCTTATACCTGGTTTCGAAAGTGGGAAAAAGGATAGATATTCCTAGGGATTTCCCGGTTGTTGTGAAACTTTCGATGCTTGCTAGCTATACTAGTTCAGTAGAGGGTGTCGGCGAACATGAAGTAATAAATAACAAAATAAAATGTTAAATAATTCAACTTAACTTCGAGACGAAGTTCCTTAAAGTGGGGGAGTATGTAATGTCCCTTAATAATAAATAATAAATAATAATAATAATAAAAAATAATAAATAATATAATAATATTAAAATATAAGAAAAATAAATAATAAACAATAAATAAAAAATAGTAATAGTAAATAAAAAATAAATAATAATAAATAATAAATAACAATACTAAAGCTCTAAATAAATATAAATATAAATAACAGAAAAATAGTAAAAGTCAGTAAAGCTATCAAAAAGTAAAAATAAAAGAAATATAACAAGAAAGCGAATAAAGTTGCATGTTGACACATGGAGTGTGTGCATGTGGTTCCCCTTCCAATGTTTGCTCTATTTAATAGATGGTGAGGAAGATGAGAGGCATTCCATCATTCCATGATTCCATCATCCATTCTCTTGGAAGAATAGTGTTGTGAGACAAAGGATTCCCTGGCAGTAGTACATTGATTGAGGGCTCGGGGGTGGCCAGTTGTAGCAAGATTTTGTGCAATTGAGCCTACGGTTGGGTGGAGAGTCGTCCCCAAGACTTTGTTGCAGTTAGTATAATTCAACTAGCGTTCAACCTTGAAATCATAAGCAAGAAACATCATCGCCACAGGGAAGTTGTCTTTACTCATATTTTTAAAATTTAATGTTAATTAGTTGATAAATTGCGTTTTGATTATAAATCACATGATTAATCTAATTAATTACATGTTTTTATTTCGAGTCTGTTACATTGCGAGCTTCGAGCTGGGATGGAGGCTCCGAGCACTACTAGTGAAAAATGCGCAAAAGTCACTGGGAGATGTTGACGGGCAATCTAGTTTGACAGTGATTGTTCGCGGGGTCTAGCTCAGTTGGAGGAAAAAACTACGTAATTTTGGGAGGATCAGTCCTCGCTGCGGGAAGGTTGGGCAGACTAAATTTGCACAATTTTTGGAAGGAGAAGGCAGTGGGAGCTTGAAAACCAAACCTACATAATTCCCATAGGGAATTGACATTTGGCTACTGAGACTTGGCACCAAAAACTACACAATTCCTAGAGGGAACTGGCAGCGGGCTGTTGGCAGGAAAAACTGCACTGATGCTACGAGGCTGGCTTGTTCATCACCTCTGTGTAGTTTCTGAGATGAGAGGACTGCTAGGCAGTAGAGGGCTTTCTCATGAAATTTGCGTAGTTTTCCAGGTGAGCAGCCGACCGATTGACTGGTGGGTTGGCTGGAAAAACTACGCAATTTTCTGAGTGAGACAGGGATAGGCACTAGTGTCTATTAGGTCTGTTTATGAAATTTTCTCAGTCAGTGGAGCAAACAAGGTCTGCAACCTCTGTGTAATTTTTTAGGGGAGTCAATCACAGGATGACTGTCGGGTCAAATTCTTCGGTTGACCAACAGGAAGGTTGATTGATTAGCCTGCGGGTAATGCAACTTGAAATGGATTTCTTGTTGCTTATGAAATGTCCTGGGTGATAGTTGATCAAGTCGATGGGGAGGTGAAGGTCCGATTGTCAGAGGGAGACTTGGTTGTCAGAACTTCAGCAAAATGACTAAGTGTGTGAGTGAGTGAAAAGGTGCATAGGTGATCTAGCAAACACACACTTACATGACTTGATGACAAGATGACTCAAACCATCCAGACATACATGGTCAACATGAATGACCGATGGTACAAGTCGAGAAGCTGTGAGGCTTGTGATTGATCGTTAGATGACTGCGATGATGCTTGTGCGACAGTGCATACGACTTCATGTGTGAGTGCAACAGATTCTTTCATAGAGAACACAACATGTACACATGAAGCAAAGACCTTGTGCACGACGAGAACAGGGTCACAAGCATGACATAGCAATCAACATGTAGAAGACGACAGTTGGTCGAATAAGTGAAAAAGATGCACAACATGTAGAAGCAACACATAAAGTGACTTTTCACATTTTCGCACATGCATGTTACTGAGGACATGATGATACAATAATGAAAGGAAGTCTTGCAAACCCAATTAAGAGGTGTACTTCGAAAGATGTTCCGTAATTACAATACTTACCCTCAATATGATCATGCATCCGATAGAGTTTTCATGCGGTCCTAATATTTTCCATTACTTAGTTCCTTGGTTCTTCTCCTCAACTCCTTGGAAGCGATTTCAACATGTCACCTTTTCATGTAGCCACTCAGGGGTAGGTCTGCGCAATTTCAACAGAAAGTGGCTATTGTGGGGACGAGGCCCTGGAAGGTTTGTCTGCACAATTCCTGCATTGAAGGCCGAAAAGACAACTTGGACAAAACTGCACAGTTTTGAGGCTCAAAGCACTGATGTGGGATAGGGGTCTCGGGAGGACATCTATGTGAAATTTCTAAGTGCGGTGTAGCTGGATTTATTTGCACATTTCCAAAGAGCAATGTTGGTTGGGGCAAGGGAGGAAGCAAGGGAGGAAGCTTGATGGTTGTAAAAACAAAGCGCTTAGTTCTGGGAAGCTCGATGAGGCTAGGTTGCTTGGGAAAATGGCTAAGTGTGACATCAATGAAACATATACAAACATTGATAGGACTCTACTGTGATTGCACATGGAAACATGGACCATCCATAATACATAATACATAATTTGCTTAATGCAATGACCTTCATGACGTGAGTGCGCGAGGTGAGTGTGAAACATGTCTATGTGATGACAACCACTCATACACACAAAATTCCCTTGAAGCAAGACAACATTCCCTTTGCATGACATATAACAACTGTTATGCTCGAAAATGACATATGCTACAAAAAGATGAGAACGTGGACAACTCTTTATGATCAAGGAGGGGAGCTTGAAATCATCAACTTACCAACAAACAACTAAGGATGATCGATTGCAGGATCCAAAGTAGGCTTTGAAATTTGCATGCAAGCCAAAATTTTGGAGTATGGTTATAGCCACTACAACAAGACCACATCATTGTAATCCATGAGGTTCATGGTGGAGAAGCCAACCTTCTGAGGGCACCTAGAGTGATACTTTTTGGCTTATGTGCAATCTGAATATACTAAATTAGGCTGACCATAATTCTGTTCCTAGTGTAATTATACACATGTTGCATTGAGGGATTGTACAAAATTGGGAATATTACTTATGACTTTGTCCTAGTGTAGCCATGTATATACCCTGTTGACTCATGTGGTTCTATTCCTGAGAATTTAACTCCTATATGCCCTCTTTAACAACAACAATAAAAGCTAGTAACTAAATGTCACCTTTTCTCTATTTTTTGGCAAATATAGTTAGACTGATAGCATGACAGATTTGATCAAAGTGGTTTTGCTTGCACAAATGAGTTGGTTAGCTGTAGAATAGCTTTACTACCACACCCATGGATCATATCAAATTCGGAGGTTACTTGCAATATATTTCTCAACATTTTTACAGTGTTTCCAAACAAATTTTGAGGTTTGTTAATCAAATATTTCTCTTACAACTTCCAGAAGTAAAAAAATTGGGTATTTAGGTATATACCATGCACTTGAGTAGTGTAATCATGCTCCATCCCTGGAAAGCAAGGAGATAGTCATTGTTGCACTACTATCACTATCACTAAATTGTCGAATGGCTAACAATTAAGTTAATGGTCTATCCAAAAACCTCTATTAACATGTTGGAAATGGATGCTGATTCTGTTGTACAACTGGGATATAGAGTGTATGGAGAAACCATAATAAATGGTGCTCCAGATGAGATACTTAATTACTTGAAAGCATATCCATGTTAGGCCTAAGAACATAGGTAATTAGTTTTTGTATGGTATCTACAACATTAAAAACTTGGAAGTGGTCATGAACATATTGATGCTTTTGTGGTATCTTAGAATAGCCATAAACATGTGGGGTTGATGCTTGTGTGACACGACTCTTCACATTCATTACATAGAGAGTAATGTATGGAATTCTATATATAATACCTTCTGGAAATAAGGGCTATCATGCTAAACCTAGTCATAGGTGTGATGCATGAAAATATAGAATGGTCTTCCTTTGTGATAAGCGATTATGATTATGCTGCCCTCTAGACAATAGCCTTGTGCTGATTTCCTTGGAAAAATATCTTGGGTCAATAATTCATATTCATGCAATAGAATTCCTAAATCTCATAACCAAGCTAACAATTCTGCCCTATAGACAGAAGTAGAGGTAGAGTCAATGATTGTGATCACAAGAGGTTCAAGAAGAAACCTCCAAAAATAAACTTACCAATGGAGGCCAACGGTGGCAAAAAAGAAAAATATGTCTGGTCACCTCTAGTGATCTGTCACCCACTAGTGTATGAGGAAACCCTGACAAAATGATAATCGATTGAGTGATAGTCACCCAAATATTACGAAATCATATCACAAGAAGATCTTGGTTCACCCAGTACAGGTTATGGGGCAATACATACACACAATCTTGAAATTATGGTTGACAATTGTGTTAGGATTGAGTATGCAAGGCAACTCACAGACCTGTTATTTAAAATTGCAATAAGTAGTTATAGGGTAACTTATAGTCTTGAAAATACATCCAACAAAATTCAACCATTTAAAACACAACCAGGAGGTTGGAGACATTAAGTCAACCTCCACGACAGGGTATTGGGAATCAACACGAATAATGGCCAAGTCCAATTCATTCAAAAAAGAAAAAAAAATTGTAGAAGGGTGTTTTACAAACACAAATTTGGAGTTGATTCTAAATTTTGGAGAATAGGCTCCACTGTGAATCTCTTATGTCAATTTTATGTGGTAGCTTATAAGGTAAGGGGATTAAATTGTTATTCCTGATAAGGTTATGAACTAGACTTTTATGTTAAAGCTAAGGTGGATGACATCACAATGATGGAACGCCTCATAAGGTGTTATGTGAAAGTTAAGGCAGAGAATCATTGGCCAAGCATGATGATTTCCATTTCAATTACCCTCATAAAGGCCATGAAATAATGTAAATTCCCATCATAAAGTATTTGATAAATATTTCTTAGCAATTGAAATTACCTTAATAAAGATCCTAGATGCTATGAACATTGTGCTGAAAAGAATACACTATCACTAACCAAATGCATAAATAACACTACATTTAAATTTTGAAATTAATTTAGTCACATTTACTATAAAGGGATTGTTGCAGTAGCTGCAACAACCCCAAATTTTTTACATTTCTAAAATTTGGAGTCCCCACTTACTTTTATTTTCAAGAAATGTGCATCCCTATTTCTCTAAGTCAATAAAGTGAGATAGCTACACTAGCACATTTTGTAAAAATAGCTCAATTTCCATCACCTCCTTAGCGTGATGCAACTCTAACTAATAGCCTTGTGCAATTTCTGGCTTAGCGCTGCACAGTGCTATTCGTCAGTGCAACGTGTTGCACTCAGATTGTCAAAGTTCTATGGAAACGGAAGTGCCAACTTTTTCAACAAGGATCAAATCGCATATCAATAGTCTGCGTGTCATGGCCATCCCATTCTACAAGTTATATATTGTAAATGATCTTAGTAAAACCTTGAATCTATGTAACAATCTAGGTGAGCTTGTAATTTGATGATGAATTCCATCCTAGGGGGTTTTGTAACCTCACCGATTACCTGTGTTTTTTGACACTGGTAATTAGAAGAGTTCTTTCCCTCCAGCTTAAACCCCCAAAGTTAAGGTGAAATTTATTGTCAGATTATTAGATGAGTCCTATTGTTTTAGTCGAGTTAGGTGTAAAAGTGATTTGGGAATAATTTAAGCTAATTGACTTAATTATTTTATTACAAATCACTTCGTTTACAAGATCATATTGAGTCGCAAATGGGTTGTGTGTCTTGAGGGTCTCAAACGAATGTGTATTTCCTCTTTGAGTATTGTAAATGAAAATATTATGTATTAGAGGGTTGAAAAAATAATTAAATCCCCTTATGTGTAAATTAATTAATTTTCTCGCAAATAAAATTAAATCCTAAGACAGAAAATTAATTAATTAGAGTCAAGTTAAAGTGTCTTAGGAAAATAAATTCTCCAAATGGAGAAATTTGTGGCTCTTAAAAGAGTCAATTTTTAAAGGTCCTCCACCAAGGGAATATTGTATTTTTCAAGAAAATTTGGACCCTTGGACCTTGGTTGTTAATTCAAAGTCAATTTTTTGAGGAAATTAGCTCTAAATAATTAATTTTGAGCTAACTAAAATGAAATTAAATGATAAATTCGAAAATGCCTCAAAAATAAAAATCAAGGATCAAGATCAAAAGATCTTGGAGTGTTTATCAAAGGCTAAGATTATTTTGACAAGGATCAAAGAAACTAGCAGTTATTTTTCCATTTGGAGGATTTATCTAAAAATTAGAGAGTGAGTTGAGTCTCTAGTCATCTTGATCTCTGGATAGTGGTTAGAAAATTTTTGCTGAAGCAACTGTGTAACTATTGTCTTGCGCGAAACTATTTTTTCAATCATAATAAAGACTTTGGGTGCAATTCAAGGTGTTCTTGCTTATTGATTTGTGGTATGTGTTGACTACGGGCATCTCTATGTTGTGCTGAATATTGGTAAGATTTGTTTTTCATTAGATTGAGATAAAACCATACTATTGATAGTTTTGGGATAATCTTAGGTGGTTTGGTTCACCATGTGATCTAACAAATTATTTTGAGATAAATTCATTATGTTTGCAGGTACTTCAGTCCTTGGCCTCCAAGTTCACAAACTTGAGCAAGAATCACTATTGCTTGGATTCCAAATATTTATATGGTGGATTAAATCGTCGCTAAGGCTATAATATACATTAAGGTTTCTAAAGTATTTTTAGCCATTCTTGAAAGGAAAAAACTCCATAAAAATAATTTTCTAAAAAATTAATTTTTTTTTAAAACCCTTGTATATTTGTAGATCTTGTGAATAATTTTGTAGATCTAACTTGTAAATTATTTTTTCTAACTTGGTTTTTGTGGATTTTTAGTATTTTGTATATGTTTGGGGTTTGAGTGTTTTATTTTCATTTTTGGAGGTTGAATCAAGGAATCAAGTGAGAGAGTAGTTAGATATAGGCCCCTGGGGGTAAGATCTAGTCTCAAGACAATTTTGTAGGGACATTTACTGAAGATTTTATGTTAAAATTCAGATCCGGAAGAAAAAAAATTAAATTGGGACACAAGTTTTCAATTTTGGCCTCATTTTTCCATTTCAGCCCTTGATCTATCATTTCAGCCCTTTTATCCCCACAATTTGGCTTTCCTTGGCCTTGTTTTCCCTTTTCTTGGCCTCTTTTTCCCGAAACCCTTATCTGAAGTTTTAAGGCTAAATACTTGGCAGTTTGCATGCTTAAGGTCTCAAAATTCATATTTTTCAAGCAACAACGTGATCCCAAAGTTTAAACGAATTTCAACCATGAGATATTCAAGACTTAAGGCCTAGGGTTTGATCTATAAACCCTAATTTATCTTTGTTTTATTACAGCTATCAAATCACTAATTTTTAAGCCCTAAAATCACATGCTACGTGGTCAAAATTGTTTAGATTTGCAAAATCTTCATTTTCGTGAATTTTGGCCACTTGTGCATTTTCAATTTGGACTAGATCTAACTTTCAAGCTTTCTTGAATTTACTGCATAAATGAAAAATTCAAATCTAAATTTTCTAAATCAAATACTTAAAAAGGGATAAGAAATTTGAATTTTCAATTTTTGGCAAAATTTTACTATTTTTGGAAATATTAGGGTTTTTCTTAAGCATTGCTGGGTTGCTGATTTGGCATTGTTGCATTGCTATAATAAACATATCAATTATTAAATTTTTGAATCACATCCTCTAAATAGCTCCAAAAATTGATTTTTTTTCAAGTTTGGCAAAATATTACTATTTTTGGACATCTTGGGTCTTGTCTTGGGTCTCATTAGCTTTCTAATTTGTGATTTATTTATTACTGTTATAAATTTATCATATTTTAAAAATTTGCTGAAAACATACCTTAAAGGCCCTAATACATCTAATTTCTTAGTTTACTTGGCAATTGGGCACATTTTGCAGCATTCAGTAAGCATATGCATCATTGAAGTAACATTTATTTATGCTGTCATAAATTGTTTACTGCTGTCATGTTAGTCACTTACTAATCATAAAAAGGATTATTGGAACATAAAGTGCCTAAGTGTCTTCATATCTTGTTACTTGTTCCTAACATTTACATAATTAAAGTGACTAACATTGTTGGTTTCTTGAGAATTTTTCACATCTCTTTGGCATTATCACATATAATCCTGTTGAACTGTGATTGGCATCTTGATTAATAAGTGAATAAGTTGATTTAATTGATTAAGAATCTTGTGGAATATTATTGAAGTTTACACTTGTCTCGTTTAAGGATTGTTATTTTAATATTGTTGAGTACTCGTGATATAAGCAGAGTCTCACTAAGATAACCCAAACAATTTGAACTCAAGGCAAATCTCACTCATAATCTCTTTCATTAGCATACTAAGTCTATTTTGCACTAATAATTTACCTCTTAGCATAAGCTAGGTTGATAGAAATAGAGACAACCCTTCTCACTTGGCTTGAGGGGGCCTCGACAACTCTTCGGTGGTTAATATGTTGACCTTGTAGTTGTCAGAGCCACATTATCTGTAGTGCGAGAGGCATCGGGTGATATGAGCACAATAGAAGATATCGTTAATCAATCCCTAGCTTGCTTCTTGTTGGCCTCCTTCCCACAACCTAACTTGGAGCCCAACTTCAAAATAGTTCAGGGAAGGTTACATCTAGATTAGGGCATTTAACTAAAAAATAACCAAGATCTCTGCATTACACATAGGTCATAGGTTTTCATATCATTCAGGTTAGTCAATCATCTTAAGCAACGAGTGTCCATCCAGTGATTTGGATCCAATTTATTATAAGCAAGAATTTGTGACTCCATTAAGGTAGTGGTATTATACTTCAAAACCTAATCTAATCAATAATCTTGCTTGAATTTAACCAATTGGCTAGGCTACTCATCTGTTTCTCCCAAGCAAGTTGTTTCCAACTTGGTTTCCTTCAACTCATTCCATAGGGATCAGAGTGACATCCCCCATCTTGAGCGTTGTCACGGTGCTTGTACAATACGAGCGACAACACAATGCCATTTTGTTACTTAACACAACACATCACAAAGCAATTCTCTAGTGTGGCACATCACAAATCAATTCTTTAAGGTGTCGCCTTAAATCTTAGTGCAAGTCTTAACGAAAAAGCATTTAATGCACCGAGACCCCCTTGCAAATGTGGAAAAACTTTAAAAGGGTGGAGCCCCAAGTCATTTTTACCCTGTTTCTTTGTCACCCAAGCCCTTAGCTTGTTGACGCATTGAAGCTTATTAGTCTGTGCGCATTTCTATTGATTGTTGTGCCACCGCCAAGATTTGAACTGTCACGCCAGGTGTCAAGCTGGTGTTGAATTTTGTAGCTATGGCCAGTCTTCATAATTTATATTTTAAGCCCTTGATGATAAATGTAAAGCATTTTCTTCATGCTTGTGTTAAAGAAAAATATTAAATATATGTTCTTCATCTGCTTTACAAAAGATAAAAATTCAAATTTTATAATTTGAATACTTTAGCTCCAAAAATGTAAAGTTGGCCCTCCAAAAAGTTCAGGTCAACTTGCTCCTATAGACACACCACTTGAGATCATCCAACCACTCTATAAAGACGCCTCGTCTCTCCTCTTCACCACTAATTTAGATCAAGGAAATTCTTCTGTTACACAAGTGAAGGAGTCTTCTTTGGCAACTAAAATCCATCTTTTAGACATATTTTATTTTTTAGAAGACACTTGTTTTGAGCAAATCGAACTAAGGCATCTCGAAACCTGAGTTTTGAGGCAGGCATACTAAGCTCTATGTCAGGAGGCTGAGCATTGAGGTAGGTAGGTTGAGCTTTGAGAGAATGGAAACACAAAATCTTTAATGGGAAAAAAATGTGGAAACAACTTGCACACCCTTTCTTGAGGTTTTTTGTTTCAAAAAGTCTACATACATGCTTTGCCCACCATACTTAGACCATAAGTAGGTCCACCGAATTTTCTCTAACTATCGAAACTAGGGAGCCCACATGAGGCATAATAGATATGATAAGTTGGAAGTATGCATACAACAACCGTTGGCTTCCCAACAAATAGGAGTTCCTTATGATTCTAGACACACAATTTCCCCTAAACCCTTTAAAGACCCCAATCCCATGTATTCACGAGCGGCATGCCCACCCCAAAAGGTGTTAAGGATGCCAAGATATATCAAAATAGCCCTAGGTCGAAAATGCATCCTAGTTACAAGAACAAAATCTGATAGAGCATCCATCCCTATCACCCAATGGTTTGTCTTGTGAACATTGACCACAAAACCTGAAGCCACATAATGTCCTCAACCAACTAGAGTTCCATCAACCAATCTCTACTTAACATTCAAAGAGAGACAAGATTCATACGAAAAGTAATTATTAACCATCTTAGAACCACTTAGTAGAGAAATAGCTCAAACCTACCCTGCAACATGAGCTGCCTCCAACAAAGAACCCTCAAGATCCGTCATTAACATGTGCAAGGAGTCAAGGGGCACCTTTATCTAATGGACTGATGCAATGAGATCTTAAGGATAAGATACTTTTGATTAAGAAAAAAGTACAAGCATCAATGAAGAGAGTATGCACCCTAGCCATACAACGTAGGCCAAAGCACAAGCAAGACAACTATTAAGGTATTCAAACACTTAGGAAGTTGATTTGGTGGTACACAAAGAGAATTTTCACAGCCAAAGAAACTTATAAATTTTCCAGTCATGTTTGTCACAATTTATTCTTTCTTAAGGCATACAAATCCATCCAGAGATAGTACTTTGAGGCTGCAATATTCCTTGAACAACAACACTTTTAATCTTGGAGCTATTGCAAAGTGTGTTTTTCAGCCTTATTGTCAAGAAAGGAAACCTCCAGTTGTGAGTATGTGATATATTCTTCTACATCTGATTGGTACAATCGTTTGCACTATATAAATTGCTAACATCTTGAATATCTCAAATCACTGAATCATTCAAGTTATTCATAAGCATCAACTGACTTCTGAGTTAAACTAATTATGTTATAATTTGATACTTGAATAGATGGTTAATAAGAATCTCATGACGGTTAATCTCAACAGGTAAGAACTGAATGTATCAACGTAGAGTGACATATATTCAAAGGATCATTGTCAACCAAAGAGGAAAATATAAAAGTTCCTCCTTTAAAATAGAAACACATAATGGCGGACCTTGCATTTGGTAAAGATGGGTAAGAAGATTTTAGAAAAAAATATTGTGACTACATACGTTTTATTTAGATATGACACAACTGGAACTGTCACTTCTTTTGGAATCGGTATTCTCTGCCATGCCCTATACCGCATACCTGTATGGTTAAACCTCTCCTCCCATCCACCTTTATTATACACTAAATTATCTGTGGCTTATAGGTGTCTCTCTTGCAAGTTTGGAACCTGACCTGTCTTTCCTCTATGACCTGAATCACATGTTACCCACAAGTTTGATGAGTAAACAAAAAGGGTCTTAAAAACTTCATTTGATAGATATTGAAGGTCAATAAAGGATGAGCTACTTTGTAGAAAGGCATCTTAAATTTTGGTAAGAGAGCTTCATTGGAAGAATATGCACTACTGTTGTGTGATGCTTACAAAGTCCTATCAAGTGTAGGTAACTATTCCTTATGGGCCACCACTGACACTTATTTGAAGAATGAAAATAAAGGGAAACATTATATAAAAATTGAGATTGAAAGGAAATCTGCTATATGACCGAATGATTTAAAGTATGCATCCCTATTTTCCTCTAATGATAGCAATAGGTCTAGGTTGGAATCTTAAACAAACTTATACGGAGGCTAAATTGAAAACGCAGTTACTGGATATGGTGCCATTACCAAAACCATGGAAGCTAGTGACAGAGGAAGATTGCTCCAGAGCTCAGCCTATACTTAGAGAAATGAAAACATAGATTTTAAAAGGATAGGAGGACATGTGCAAAGAAATGAAAAGGAGAGTATGATTCATTTGTGACTGATCCTTGGACTACTGGCATATGTGGTTGTCCCAAATATCATGAGAGCTTGTGGCTAGCTATTTTTCCCATTTGTTTTACTTTAATGTAGTGCTAAGATACCCCATGGACTGAACCTTGTAATCATCCCATAAATTTTGATAAAGTGCCATTTATGAAAAGGTTACAGGATTGAGACAATGCCGATTAGCTTCCTCTGATTAGTCGTCAATTGATTACAACCATTCAGGAGTTGAACCTCCACTTTTCTAGTGTAGTTACCTATAGAAAAGAAAGAAATCCGAAGTGAAATGTTGCGGTCATAACAAAATAATGTGCTCAGACTTGATATACATTTGTTAGCACAACTCTATCATTTTCAGACATGTACGAGAAGGCTATATATATGGTATGCCATTTTGGTTCAGGAACAAAAGGAACCTGGAAAAATCATCTCAAGGCAAGATCTGAACTATAAAAATAATGTGCTATGACCTGATATACATTTGTATGCACAGTAGCGTTGTCATTTCTAGACCTATACGCTATATATATGGTATGCCATTTTGGTTTAGGAACAAAGGAACCTGAAAAATTCATGTTGAAGCAAGATCTTAACTATAATGTAAACATCTGACAATACTATCTTCCAGATAATCCATAGTAGTCAGTTTTCATTGTCAACATTTCGAACCCTCAGTCATTCATTCAAGGTCTTGTTCCCACCAATATTCTAGATTAAGATTTTATATATCTTGGGATTGATAGCCAAACACACTATGTATACAGAGTTCATTACATGACATAAACTATACCTATCACATTATAAACATTATATGCATACCATTCACACACAAGTCATTGCATAACCACATTTCAACTTATGTAGGTATCCATGATATGCCATAGGTCCAACATACTAATAGCAACAATAATTACATTGGGTAAGCACTATAAAACTACCATGAAAGGAAAGAAATTCCCTGTACACTAATATGAGAGATACTTACCTCAAAGGAAAATGGCGATTGAGCTAGGGATAATGACTACCTCCCAACCATAGGCGAGCTGCAATAAGACCCCTTGTGCAGATTCCCCCCCATGAGCCAGATTCTAGGGCCTGAGAAGGCTTCTCAAAGGACATTATGACTCCTACCGGTAAGACCAAGGGCTCCAACGATGCTGCACAACCAATGGAACCACCCCTTCATACTTGACTCTACACAGATTGTCTGCACTGCCTCAGGCATAGTAGAGATATTAACAATGATTGAATCTCCTCTCTATTTTCCTAAGCCTTCACCCTTGACCCCTTTCCAGTACTTCCCACAGAGTTAACCATACAAATATAAACACACTTAGCCCTAGATACACATAAAATCAACAAGGATATTAACGATAACCAACAACCCATATGCAACGGTACAACATAATGAGGAAACTCGTGGTTCTTTCTAACGCGCGCGCGCACACACACAGATATCTATATATATATATAGATATATAATCCTTTAGAAGTTTGGTGCACCCTCTTGGTGAAGCACAAATGTGCAAAACATAGCCAACAGTGAGGTAAATTTTTGTATATACTCAGACTCCCACTACAAATGAAGGGAAACCACCTAGGATTCCAATTTATTGCTCAGAAAAATACCATCCCATTCAACATTACGACCCTATGGCCATGAACACAACTTGGCCCATTGATACATAAGAAACACACACCAAAAAATGAATGGCTTCGACCCACAAAAGAAGAGGATGACTCAACATCTTGGCCACCAGGAAAATCATGCTACAGGGGTAAGTATATCTCCTCTTGCAGATGCACCAACAAATCAGATCAATCCCCCCTTCGAGCTGTCTAAAATATGGTGTTGGGTGGTTGATTTCCAGTCTGGCTTGATTCTCTTTTGACCAATCCACACTGCTCTAGTTGTCCTTTGTCCCTTGATTGTTTTTATGATGCTTGCCCAATATTGTAGGCTAATCACCATAATGCCACCCGTCCCATTTCTTGTCATTTATTAGTCTTCATGGTTGTAATAAGAGCCCAAAATATGCCCCAATCAAAATCCTCCTCAACCCTGGAATCATTGTCCCTTTGACTCAGCCCATGTGTGTATACATATATTTTTTTCTTTCAAATATTTACAACATATGCAAAGGTGAAAAGTGATTGAGGCTATCATAGGGTCACACTTTTGTTGTGAGAGCCCTTGAAGAACAACAAATTATTGGTACAATGACTGCTAGACTGATTTGAAGTCGAGCCATTGAATTCCTTAAGGAAAAAAGTTGATATCACTTCCAAAAAAATTCTGAATATCTCTTAAAGTGTGTTCTAGACAAGAAGTCACTCTATCTTATATTTGATAAGCCAGTATCTAACTTGAGTATGCGACTTATGGAGCAACATTGTAATAATTAAAGAACATCAAATAGAAAGTTCGAAGATTCTCAGGAGATAGTTTGTAAATGTTTCAACTAGCAAAGTTACCTTTTCAAGGAATTTACTAGAGTTTGTTTGTATTATGTATTGTTACTCTTAGTAATTTTAAATATTCTTGGGCAAAAGTTGTAATGATCAACAACAGGAAGCTTAGAAACTCTTAAAGTATAAGTCTAAATGCCTCAATACGCTTATCAAGGTGAACATATGATCTTTGAAGCTCCATATGAGGAAAGGAAATAAGTTCACATGCAAATATTATTCAAAGCTACATTGAAGATCAAATTTTGATGGTAGTCCGGGACTTGGAACTATACTATTATGACTTGCGAAACCAGTTAACCATGTTGCCGTGTAATAGAAAGAAAAATTCTATTTTTATTACATATTGGTTCCAACAAAAGAACATTGTTTCTTTTGACGAGTATGAGGCTGTGAAGTCTAAAGATTGATGATTGAAATGTAATTTATGTTCCATAAATCTTGTTTGGAATCAAAAGTTTACCTTGGAAAAATTCTTATAGACCTCAACTAAAGGAAATAATCATTTAAATGTTTGGTTAAAAAGTCTTGTATCCGAGTGGTGATCATAAGAAAGGTATCAAAGGTTTGATTTGTGATCCTTGAAGAATTCTTCAAGGGTATGATTAAAGAAGGTTGGGAACCTCTATTTCAAAATAAAGTCTAAGACTTAAGTTCTAAAGACCTCAATACTTTTGTCAAAAATATGAAATACCTCAGAAAGGTTGCAAATCAAGAATCCTAAGAAGTATTCTTACTATATCTTTGTTTAGTCAAAATACAGAGATGCTTGGATGTTAGTGCCGATCAATGGAATAAAAAGAAGAATTTACAAATCACTATGGTATCCAGAACCATGGAAAATTCATAGAATTTATTTTTTTATATATGAAAGCTAAGGAAAAGTATGAATGAACAATTCCCTGAATACATTGAAAAATCTTCTATGTCAAATATGCAGATGTTGCCAGAGTATGATTAAGTTTGTTACTATTGTCTAAAAGTTAGAAGTGTGTTGTAGTGTTAGAGTACATTTGGATTCAATGGTCAGATGTAAAAGTGTTAGTGAAAGATATCATTGCTAAAAGATTGACATACTCATAATATGATGAGAAAACTTATTTCTAGGAAACTTGAGTGTATATGTCCGAACCAAGGAGATCTATCATATCACTTCTAGTGATGAAGACAACTTATTAAAATATCATTGACTAACATCAATATGGTACATCACTGATTTTGCAGCTTGAAAACTCTATTCTGACATTTTATGTATTGACCTGTAAAGAGTGCAAACAAAACTAGGGTTTGTAAACACTAGACTAATTTTGAAGGGTTATGAAGACCTAGGGCTTGAAGGTAAAAACCATAGCTAGATAAAATTGATTTGAATAAGAAAAATTTAGGGTTTATGGAAAAAACCCTAGAACTAAATCAACATTTTCCACTGAAAGAAGGATCCCTAAATCATACAAGGAAGGTATGACATCATGCTGACGATGAGGACCAGGATGATAAAGTTGCAATTTGGATGCATGAAGGGAAAGATTAAGAGGGAGCTGACATTCTCAAAGATGAGTATTTTATATCTCTCTTCTTTGATTATTATTATTGTTATTATTAATTATTCTCTTGTCTTTGTATCCTTTGCTTGGTTTTAATTGTTCTTCCATGACCTAGTGAGGATTGTAGGTACATAGTGAAGGCTGCTAAGGCTTTGGAAACAAATGGAATGTTATGCAACCAATGCAAAAAATAGAAGAAAAGATAGATCAACGGCTTCAAAATTAGCCTCTTCGAGGAGGCAACCTCCTTTACATAACACAAATGAATAATTCTTGGATGATTCAAATGACAAAACCTCCTTTATATATATAGGTGTCTAAGGGGTCACAATATAATCAAAGCTGACATAACAATAATAATATAAGGGCGCAACAACAACAATAGTGGGCTTCTATGGGGCACAATAATAACAATATGTGGACAATAGGGGCACAACAATAACAATAAGCGCTACAATGACAATAATAATGGGGGAATCACTAGTATTATAGGGACCTAAAATGCCCCTCTTCTTCAAAAAAGTGTTGTCCTCAATGCTTGAGTAGTTTTGGATGCTTCTGTATAAAATTCTCATCCTCCCATGTGGAATCGTTAGCGGGTAAGTTTTTCCACTTGATGAGATACTCTGAAATTGATTGAGTTCGTAGTTGTCGAGTTTTTGTTTTTGTGATTGCTTCAGGTTCCAATATGATTTTTCCTTCCTCATCGAGTTCTGGAAACATTGCTTGAACTAAGAGCTTGTCACCTATAACCTTCTTTAAGCATGAAACATGGAAAACTGAGTGCACTAGGGAAACTGCAGGAAGCTCCAATTTGTATGCCATAGTACCAATCTTTTGCAACACCTTGTACGAACCATAATACTTTGGTGATAATTTATTATGCTTCTTAGCTTGCTTGAGGGACATTTGTTTATATGGTTTTAGCCGTAGAAATACCCAGACACCTACATAAAAAATTCTTTCGCTACGATGTTGATTTGCTAATTGTTTCATTCTATTTTGCGCCAAAGTGAGGTTATCCTTTAAGAGTTGAAGAACTTGTTGTTGATGCTCAATGTGATCTTCCACTACTTGAACCTTAGAATTTTCTCTTAAATATGATGTTATGGACGGTGGATGATATCCATAAAGTGCCATAAATGAGGTCATTTTTGCTGCAATATGTAAGGAAGTGTTATACCTCCATTCAACCAGAGGAAACCATTTGACCCATTGTGTTTGTTTATCAAATACAAAGAAACAAAGGCATCCTTCCAAAAATTTGTTTACTATCTCAGTTTGCCCATCAGATTGAGGATGATAATATGAGGTATGAGCTAACTAAGTACCCAGACAAGAAAATAATTTTGTCCAAAAAATTCTAGTAAAAATGGGATCTCTGTCACTTACAATAATCTTTGGGTTTCCATGTAGCTTTTGAATTGTTTCCATAAATGAACTAGCAACTATACTGGTTTTAAATGAATGATATAATGCACAAAGTGTGCATACTTGGTAAGTTTGTCAACTACCACCATGATGACACTCTTCCCTTCAGAATTGGGAAAACCTGTGATAAAATCCATTGAAACCTCCTCCCAACATTGACTTGGAATGGATAAATGCTGTAATAGACACGGGGTATTAATTGTTTCAACTTTATTTTGTTTGCAAACCAAACATTCTGCCATAAAATTTTGAATATCATATTTAAGGCTATCCCAAAAAAAATTCCTTCTTAACCCTGTGGTAAGTTTTTAAAAATCCTGAGTGCCCTCCTAAGAGAGATGTCTGCAATTCCATAAGAATCTTTTGTTTGAGTTGGGAATTCTTACAGAGGTATAAGCGATCTTTGTACCATAACAAATCATTTTTCCAGCTAAATGTATCAGATGTACTGGGATCTTGTTGTAAGTTTTGAATGAGTTCCCACACTTCTTCATCATTCTTCCATTCATCCCTTGCTTCGTTTATCCAATATAGTTGGATAATAGAAATGGCGCAAAGCAATGCTTCCACATCTTCATCCTTTCTTGAGAGTGCATCTGCAACAAATTTTTTCTTTGCTTTTTTTTAGATGATTTCAAAGTCATAACCTAACACCTTTGTGACCCATTTTTGTTGCTCTTGTGAATATAATCTTTGTTCTAAAAAGTATTTAAGACTATCATGATCTGTTTTTACCTTGAAGTGTATTCCCATTAGGTAGGCTCGCTATTTCTTAAGTGCACGTAGTATTTCCAACATTACCTTCTCATAAATAGCTTTGTGTAAATAATTTCCTTTGATTGGACGACTTTCGAAATCAATGGGTCTTTCTTCTTGCATTAAAACAACACCAATTCCATTTCCTGAGGCATCACATTCCACAATAAAGGTTTTTGTGAAGTCCGGCATAGCTAAGACCAATGCTTGGCACATTGCCTCTTTAAGATGTTCAAAGGTCTTCATTGCTTCTAAAGTCCATGAAAATGCATCTTTCTTCAATAATGTTGTTATAGGTGCAGCTATTCTCCCATAATTCTTAACAAACTTGTGATAATACCCTATCAACCCAAGAAATCCTCGTAGATGCTTTATGGATGTGGGGATTTTCCATTCCTTAATGGTTTAAATTTTACTAGGGTCTACCTTAACACCTTCATGAGATACACCATAACCCAAATATTCCACCCCTTTTACTTCAAAGAAACATTTGGATATTTTTGCATATAATTATTTCTCCTCCAACAGTTTGAGCACCATGTCAACATGTTGGACATGATCCTTCCAAGACTTGATGTAGATTAGTATATCATCAAAAAATACTAACACAAAGTTTCTAAGGAAGGGTTTGAAAATGGAATTCATCAACCATTGAAATGTAGAAGGGGCATTAGCAAGGCCAAAAGGCATGACCAAAAATTCATAATGGCCCTAATGAGTTCTATATGTTATTTTTGGAATGTCTTCAGTCTTGATTTTGATTTGATGATATCTTGAATGAAGATCCAACTTGGTGAAGTAAATTGATATATGCTATTCATCCAATAATTCATCAATGACAGGAATGGGAAATTTATCTATAATAGTGATCTTGTTGAGCTCCTTATAATCTAGACACATGCGCCATGATCCATCCTTCTTGTGAACCAATACTAATGGAGCAGAGAAATAACTTTGACTAGGTTGAATTATACTAGCCTCTAGCATTTCTGCAACAATACATTCAATTTCACTCTTTTGGACATGGGGATATCTATAAGGCTTGATGTTTGGAGGAACACCTCCTGGAATCAAATTAATAGCATGATCATGATCACGAATAGGTGAGAGGACTTTGGGAGTCTCAAATACATTGGAATGATTGTCCAAGGCTTTTTGGATATCTAGAGCAATGGATGATTTCGATCTAGGAACCTCTAGTGAACATAATTATGTAATTATGCCTTGAACACATATTTCATTAAAATTGGAAAATGTTTATTACAAGGACATCACTATAATTCAATTTTTTGGTTCTTTTGAAATTCTAGATTCATTATTTAATTCCAAATTTAATGAAATATATGTTCTTGTTGTTCTTTCTTTAGAAGCTTTGTCATTTCGTTAGAGCTGATTATATTTCATGGTTTCCTTGTGATACCCCTTAATTCAACTTCCTTTCCTTCTAAAGAGAAATTCATAAAAGGTTCTTGAAAATTAAAAGTTATTGTACGCAAGGATTGTAGCCATTCGACTCCTAGTATAACATCAGCACCACCCATTGGAATGGAAAACAATGGGATATTCAATACATATTCTCCCATGGATAACTTGATATTATGGCACTTTCCTTAGCAATTTATGGTTCCTCCACTTGCAACCATCACTTGACACTCTGTTGTTGGATATAAGAAGCAATTCAATTCCTTGGCTATCTTACAATGAATAAAATTATGGGTACTTCCTGAATCAATCAACACTATTACCTTTTTCTTCTTGATATGCCCTTCTATCTTGATAGTTTGAGTAGTGATAATTCTAGCCAATGCATTACAAGATATGGTTGGATTCATTTCTTCTTTTTCTGGGGTTTTTTCCTAGTGTATATCCTCTTCTTTTGACATTTATTGTTCCTTTTCTTCCTCCTCTTCACAATATATGTAAAATAATTTCTTCTTGGCACACTTATGACCTTTAGTGTATTTGCTATCACAACTATAACAAAGCCCTTTTGCTCTTTTTTCTTCCAATTGTTGTGGTTTCAACCTTGTAGGTGGCGAATGGCTAGGGGCAGCAACACTTCCATCTTTATGATTGTGAGTGGTAGGCTTCTTGGCTGCCATAATTTTCCTTTCCATTTTTATTGCCAAACTGAATGCCTTCTCCAATGAATCCAGTTCCCAAAGGTGAACCTCATGTTGGATGTTATCTTTTAAAGTCTCTATGAATGCAACAATCCTATGCTTGTCTAGAATAGCTTTTACCATTATATTCAATTTTTGAAAGTCCTAAATGTGCTCCATCATTGAACCCTTTTGTTTGAAATTTATCAATTGGCTAAAAAAAATGTTGGTTTTTGTATCGTCATAATGTGTTATCATTTCATCCGTAAAAATAGCCAAAGTGACAATTTTTTTATGAGAGAAAAGACATCAACACCATACAAACTGATTTGTTTACAAATATAAAGTTGCAATGCATAACTTTTGTGTGTTTTGCACATTATGGAGATTGAAAAATTTCTCCATCTGTAGTATCCATGTTCCAGGATTGTTGCCATCAAACTTCCTCATATCGATATTTGGAATATGGTGGTTCTTCAATCCAAAATTAGAGCCTATCAAATCATGATTAACATTTATTTTGTTCTCATCATGAGTTTCCATTACTATCCTTTCACCATTAGTAAGCATTTCTTGTAGAAACTTTGTCAAATTTGTCTTCAAATCTTCCATGCCTTTCTTTAAATAATCCATATTAGCTTCCATGCCATCCATCTTAGCTTTTGAGCCGTCCATATTAGATTTAATGTCATTCATATTATCTTCAACACCTTTCTTTAAACCATCCATCTTAGCTTCTGTTACTTTTTGTGCCAGTGAAATTTGTTGCACTTGGTCTCATAATTTTGATATATCATGTTGCATTTCTTCCTTTTCTTCATGAGTCATGCTAGATCTTTCAGGCTACTTACTAGTTGTTTATATTTTCTTTCTTCGGCGAATCAATTATTGATAATAATGCTTCACTATACCCTTTGAATTCCTTCAAACTAATTTTTCAAACCAAGCTTATGCAAAAATTCATAAAACTACACACCTTTTTTCACTTTGTAGGAGCTCCATATTGAATCTGGTGTATCTCTGTAATTTTGGATCTCCAAGGTTTAAAATTTCCTCATGTGATAACACTCTAAGTAATCTTTCTAACCCCACAATTCTGATTATGTTTGGATTCTCCAATGAAGAGTTATGCCAAATATCCAACAATGACCTTGGTATAGACTGGTTCAATAGAGCGAACTTGTATGATGTTCTGTGGGTCACTGTTTCAACCTTCGGTTCTGAAAATGATACCCATAAAGCTATAGTCTATTCCCTTTCTGTAACTTCTTACGAAAATTCAACTTGATGCTCAGAGCAAACGTTACGACGATTTTCTCAAGGTCACCTCTTTGGAATGTAATTTGGGGGTCTACAAAAACTCTAAATTTCTCATCTTATATCTCTGAAAATATAGCGAGAAAAGATCTGAAATTTGGGTATGATGTTCAGAAGGATTCCATCTCAAATGGGTTTTTGTTTTAGCTTCTGAAACTTTCTATAGAAAACGTTATAGTGAAAATTCCACGATGACTTGTTTGGAGCATCAAAACCCTAGAATTGAAAGCTCTCATACCAAATGTTATGAAACTAGCTCACAAAAAGATAGAAAAGATAGATCAACACCTTAGAAATAAGCCCCTTCGAGGGGGAAACATCTTTTACAATACACAAATGAAAAAGTCTTAGATGATTCAAATGAAAAAACCTCCTTTCTATATATAGGAGTCTAAGGGATCACAATATAACCAAAGCTGACCTAATAATAATAATATAAAGTCACACGAATAACAATAGTGGGATTCTATGGGGCACAATAATAATAATATGGGGATAGTAGGGGCACAACAATAACAATAAGGGATAAACGACAATAGTAATGGGGGAATCACTAGCATTATAAGGACTGAACACGGAATCACTGTTTGATGGGTTGAGGTGGTTTTCCTCTGGAAGCCCTAGATGGTTTTAGATTGATGTGCTCTATGAGATCCCACATTCATGCTTGGAACATGGAATGGGGGTGAATATTTGAAGAGATATTTGGCTTATCCATTCTATGGTTGGGTGGAACATGGAAGTTCCATCCCAGGTTTGGATTTTTCATCATTAATACGAGATTATTTCTCCTTATATTTGTATGAGTGTTATACTGGTTTATATGTGGATTATATGGTCATTATTTCCTTGGTATTCCTTTTGCTATTATGTTGGTTATGTATATGTTTTATGACATTAGCTATATATGACTCTCATCACATTTTTTAATTGTAAATGAATGAACAATGTAGCTATGACCTAATGGATGAAATGGAAATTAATGTGTTGAGGAATCAATTCTTCACATCAATTCTCAGCTAAGTACGAGACCCCTATGCTCAGATATGTTATTTACACCTATATATTACATGTTCGTGATATGTTTGATGAAATGTCTATAATGGCTAGTAAGGGCCCAGTCAAATTCTAATTCAAGTAACTTCATTTGTATTGTCATTTCCATATTATCTTATTGTTGGCTTCATTTGGGTTGACCTAGGTTAGATCTATACTGCACACCAACGAAACTCTCAACCACTGGCCCTTTTGGTAATGACTTGGAAGCAGATCACAGTCTCACCCAAAGTGACTATGGGAGGATGAAAAACTAGGTTTTTGTAGCCTTGAAGGATGTGGATATGTTGTATTATTAAGTTCTTTTATTCTTAACATTCATTAATCACTTTGCGACATTACATTAATCATTTAAGAATACCATATAAAACCATAAACCATCATAGTGCTAAAATCAAATGCAGTTGTAATAACTGCAACTCTAAAAAAAATAATAAGCAAATATACACATGAAGGCACCCAATTACCATGCTTCACGCTAATGTGGGGCTAAGTCAACAAGAACTGTTTCTTATATAATGAATCTGTGTACGACAAGAATTTCTTGTCCTGCGCACTAAGCTGCATAATCTGACCTCTGCGCACTCAGCTGTAGAGCCTCTTCTTTGCCACAAAACTACAAATCAAAATAATACAACCATAAACACTAATTTGGATCCAAAGATAAATATGATGATTCTCTTATTATTATTTCACCCTATATATACTATTACATCGTTACAATACCATGGACTCCATAAAACAAGCAACTATGGCCCAAAAGTGCATTATCCTTTACAACATAACGTGCTTTTACAAAAAGGAGGGGCTTCGAACCACTCCTACGCCCTTACACTGCGTGGTATATTCCAAGTGCTCCAATATGTAGTCCACTTCATGTTCCCATGCTCTACTACGTTCTCCATTGCACGCTCCACTTCCCACTCCACTCCACAAAATGTAGAGTCTTTTTCCAAAATCTTGGCCAAGTTGGGTTGCACCCAACATGCCCCCAACACTCACATGTGACTCAACCCGAGTCGCTCATCCTATTTTCCCTTGATATTTACTACAATACTATTGTAGGCGCTATTGAGCTATTGTAGAATCTCTGTGAATTGCTTCTCTTTATTGTACACTTCCTCCAACAGTGCTTCTGTGACAAGTTTTGTAGTTTTTTCATCATTGTTGTTTCCCTTTATCGAAGTTCTTGAAGCTTCTAATATACTTCTTCAGGTAGTTGCAGAGCCTCATACTACCATGGTTAAGTTCTCTCTATCAAAACTCACTCTTTCTTCCTTAGCTCCTCTATCTTTCTCTGGAGGGCATTTCCCTCATTGATCTTGGCGAGATTTTGCGATATTGGTAAGGTCTTCATACCTTCCCAAATCTCTTCCAACTATTGTTGCTTCTACTGAATGCCTTCCTGTAATTTCTACACATTTGGATCTTCTTGCAGCGAAGTCGAAATCTGTAAGATTTCATCCAAAAGCTTCCCACAATCTTCCAATGTTGTGGGGACGTTGGCCATTGCAGCCTTTAGGTCCTTCTCCCTCTGTTCCTACTCTTCCTGTGGTGTGGTTGGCTATAGATTCATCTGCAACTCACTGATCTTCATTTGATATGAAAATTGTACTTCTGCGATCTTTACCTTATATCCTTTTACTGTAAGGCTGAGCTTCACGGCCTTGTCCTCCACTAGCTCTTCTTCTTGGACATCCATGTCTAGAATCTCTCATCATGTGGCTTCAACCACTTCCTATGCTTTTGATGCTGCTGAATTACCTAATTCCTCTCCTAGATCGCCTTATCGAGCTTTTGTTGCACCAAAGCTCACTGTTTCTCTACCTGAATGTTCAACTTTGAAGTGTGTTGTTCGCGCACATTCAACTCATCTATAATATCTATATGTAGGTTGTGTAATCTCTACAATGGTACTACTGCGATGTTCATGTTAACATACCTTCATTCCTTAACCTATTTCTGAACCTCAGCAGAGTCAAACTGCAAGGCTCTAGTAGGTATTGGTGCTATCCGCGTTGCAAGTGTAGGCTCTGCTGGACTTTCTTCTCCAATATTCTCCACTACCTGCGATGGTTGTCTAACTGTCTGTGTCAGTATCTTAAGTTCTGCAATTCGTTCATACAAACCTATTAGAAGTGCGTTGTAGTGATCTTCTAACCTGTTCTATGATTATGTTGTTGCCTCCTGAATTCTATCCCCAATATGATCCAAGTCCCCATCAGTGAGGACCACTAGAATTATATACTTTGCTTTTTCTTCCTTTTGTTTTGTTTTGGTTCTTGTGGCAGCTTCGGTGCCTGCCTTCCTCTTATCTGTGACATCTGGGTCTATCTCTGTCTTTTTAGGTTCTTTGTTCTTCTCATCACCTTTAGGAGGATCCTGGTGACTTTCATCATGTTGCTCCTCTAGCTCCTACTCATGCTAATTCTTATGTTTCCCACTAGCTTCCCCATGTTGTATGTGTCCTCCTGTGTTGGACTATCTTGTTCCCTTGACTCTAGCATAATCATCCATTTGGCAGGCCACTGTAACTTTAGCTTACCCATTAATTCCCATGTCAACTTTGTCAGGACATTAGCATCAGGTCCCAGATCCAAAATAATTTGATCCATCTTATATATTCCTATCTTCACTCTAAGCCTCATTTCTCTTCTGATTCTCTTTTGTTGATGCAAATCTACGGATCACAATAATACAACCATAAACACTGATCTGGATCCAAATATAGATGGGATGATTATATTCTTATTATTTCACCCTATATATAATATTACATCGGAGGGTTACATCATTACAATACCATGGTCCAAATACCATGGACTCCCTAAAACAAGAAACTATGGCCCAAAAGCCCATTATCCTTTACAACAGCAAGCGCTTTTATAAAAAGGAGGGGCTTCGACACACTCTGATGCCCTTATACTGCATGGTATATTCCAAGTGCTCCACTAAGCAGTCCACTTCATGTTCCGCTGCTCCACTATGCACTCTGCTGCATGCTCCACTACACAAAATGTAGAGTCTTTTGCTAAAATCTAGGCCAAGTTGGGTTGTGCCCAACACTTACTGTTCTGAAGGTGTCATTCAATTCTTGGAAGTGACCTGGGCTTGAAAAGGTGGATCAAATCCCAAGGATGCTGACACATAAGTGACAAAAATAGTCCCTGGATGCTGGCATGCCTATAGCATGGGAGCTTACAGCGCCTCTTGGACACTAGCAGACCTATAGCATGGGAGTGTCCAGGGGTCAAGTGGTCCAAAATGTCAGTGAGACCCAGGGGCTTGTTGGCAGAAAGGTTGGGTTGATTCCTGAGAGTCTGAATGTTGATGTTGAAGTTTTCTATGGTGTGTTTGCTTTGGTTCCACTTCCTTAATGTGATTTAAGTGGTTGAAGCATATCAGTGGCCTCTTGTCACATGTTTACTCTGGCTGGACAGTTTCTTGGGTAGATGTGGGAGGAGGGTGTTACAACATGTGTGTCTAAGCTTAATAGATATAAGGGCATACCATGACATAACTAAAATTAGGACTTATAGAAATCTTCTTGAGGTATTAATGATGTGATGGATATGGCTTGACATGGTATGGAACTTGATTTATGTTTTAATGTTGGTCTTCATATTCCTTTTCCTTTATCTCAATACATCTTCAAAAATTTGGAATTGTTTGTATTATTCAAAAACTAGTTTGAAACATGATTAATTGGGATATTGACCATGAGAGGCAACTTCCCTCACTTATCCTATAGTTGATCGAATCAACACAAAACAATCTTAATGATTCTAGAAACAAAGCCCATACGACATCTTTTCTCTTGGAGGTTCACAAGTATGCCAATTGAAGATAAGGGCTATTTGATTTGTATTAGGGTTACAAGATCCAAAATCATTGTTACTAAAAGTTGGGTCTGGCTCTCTTAGAACGAATGAACATGGTTTTGAATCCACTTCGATAAACCTTTAGAGAACATGTCCCCTTGGCATGAATTTCTTGCTTTAAGAATCATTCATCCATATATTAACCTTCTTGATCCTCTTGAGACCTACAAAAACATAACACTTGCCTACAGTAAAACATGAAATGATGGAGGAAACGAGGTTTGAGGTATATATTGATCCAATATTTACACAAAAAAAAATGACAAACAATGCACATAAAAGAAATCCAAGGATAAATAAACAAAGACAAATACATTTTTTTACATATTGAGAAGTGGTGGCCAACTTAGACCTCCCAACAATATTTTATTAAGAAAATATTCATTTGATGTCTAACTTGAGTGATTCAAAATCTCGATTAAAGAGGATTCGTAGGGATATATCCCTTATAAACATTATTTTTAATTCCATAAATTGATATAGAAAATGTGCTATATGACAACCTACTTGCTAGAGTTGCTTGTAAATTTTTGCTAGACCAACATTTAATATTTTGAGCACGTATTCTTTGTTTGATGATATATGAAGGTGATTCCACTTGGAAATGGAAAGTGTTAAACAAGTAAAAATTCAAAATGAAAGCAAACTAGCTCGAACAATTGTAGCTTATCTCTGAGAAGAGATGTGATGGCTACATGAATTTTCTAGAGTGAGTTATAGTGAGGGAAAAGTTCCATTTTAATTTTAGAAGCAATGAGGAAACCCTAAACTTCCAAAAACCTAATTGTAGGAGATGAAATGTTTAAAGGCTTATGGGCCGCATTAGGGTTAGTTGGTACATCAACTTCTCAAGGTCATAACTTTTTCATACAATATATGTTTAGCACCGTAGTAGCCCATTGGAAAACTCTAGTTGATAATTATATATTTTTACTAACCTAGGCTCTGCCTATTGCTACAATCTAAGTCCATGCCATGTAAAAAAACATCATTTATGGCCTCAATATAGCCCCAAAATTTAGGACTTGAAAAGCTAAAGAAAAATTGCCAAGATGGAGAATTGTTCTTTGACTCAGTGGAGCAGGTGGATGACCATTGATATCCACTTCGACTAATGTTGTTTTTCTAATATTTAATCATAAACTTACTTAAAAAAAAATAAAAAGAATGCATTGGAAAATATGGAGTATAATCCCACATATAAGTTTTAAAATAGTTTTAATACAAGGTTGTAGAAAAGTGGGAAATGATTAGAAGTTAAGGAAAATGATTTGAAATAATGGTAATAATTTTGAGAACTCAACAATGTTCATGCATGCCCTTCAAGTATCCAATTTTCTATGATCAAGAAAATGGTACAACAATTGAGACCATGTCAATTCAACAAATTCCTACCTTGTTGAGAGACCATTACTCATTGAGGAATAAGGATGACACCTTTTGCATGCTCCTAAACTAAATTTCACGAGTTACTAAATTCATTCCTTCACAACAACATTGAATCTCCAAGTAAAAGTATTATGAATTTTTCATCAAAAAGCATGGACAATAAGTGTGAGTAGGTGGAAAAGAGATGTTATTTCTTCTCTTAGTAATACTATGTATATCTTCTTAAGAAACCCCATTACTCGGGTATGAACTAATTCGAACACAAATATAAATCAATACATTAAATAGACCTATAATCATAAATTAAAAACATATTATTAATTTCATGGCATATCATAACATCTTACTTCACATACTACGTAATGTAAGACAAAGAATAAGTAGTTTTGATGCTCCTCGTACTTATTTATTTCTGTGTTTTTTCGATGGAATTTCATAACGTATAACTTCTTAACATATATACTATTTGAAGGAAATTTTTTAATTAGTTCTGATCTTTTGGGAAAGCAATAAATCTAAAGGTCTTGTGGTCATAATATTTTCTTAGAAGCTCAAAGAAACGAGTGGGAAGGTAGAGTCAAAGAGTTAACCTTACCTCTTTCTAAAAGTGGTGATGTGGATATGGTCTAAACGTCACTACAAATTGTCATGATTAGACTCTTTTCTAGTGAGGTGAAAGGGACGCTGAATACGTATTGGAAATTCAAAGTCTTTGTAATTTAAATTCAATTAAATGGAAAACTTATTAAAATAAATATTAAATTTAAAATTTAAATAACTACAATTTGTTTGGGGTTAAAATTATATACTATATTTCATAATTATAATGTATTTATAACACGTCTATGGGTCTTATTATTCAAAAAAATATAATGTATTTATAACACATTTTAATAAGTCTAATAGTTAAGAGCATGTGTTTCTTCTCAAGAGGTTACAGGTTCAAAACTAGAAGGGGTTAGAGTATGTATGCCTTCATAGACTTAGTAATCAACTGCTGCACAGAAACCTTAAAAATGGATATTATTATATTAAATAGAAATGATAAATTTTTATTTTTAAAATAATTTTTAAATTAAATAATTTTATGTTTTTAAAATACTTAATATTAAATTATATAGATTTAATTTTTTTTTGGATCAATTATAAGTTTGGCTTAATTTTAAAAATATACATATTCATTTGTAAAAAGTTTTATCCTCTTATGTGATGTAGTGATTTTTTCAAATAATTCATAATTAATGTAAAAGTACAATTTAGTTGGGTTTGATGGTTAATAGTACATTTATCATTTTTGGGTAAAAGTGATTTAGAGATGGTCTCTTGTATAAAGGTTATGATTACAACCGGAGTATGAAATACCAATTTAATATTTAATTTGATATTTTAAATTAAAGTATAATTATTTTTATGTATAAAATTTTTATATTTTTGATGGGAATATAAATGTTTGATTTAGGAATTATTTATTTTTAACAATAAGGCTGGAAGTCATTGCATCAATGTAATAAGAATTGAATTTATGTGAGGAGGATCCCAAACATTCCTCCCAAACACCTTAGATATATTAATTGACATATTTATTATTATTATTAAAAAGAAACAAAAACTTTCACTACTAATATCATCTAATTCAACTCACATTCATAATCCAAAAATTATATGCTCTATTTCAATATCTCAAAAATACCTTAATTTTTTTATAATAAATATGAAAATATAAAATAATGCCATTAACCACCAATTTGATGTGTGAATTGACCATCATCTTAAAAATAAATTATTATACAAAATGTCTTGGAATTCTAACTCATATTTATAATTCAAAACCTTTATTATCTCATTTCATTATTTTAAAAATACACCGGGCCTCACTTAATGAATCTTTGATACATCACGTGTTTTTGTGGCATACTAAACAATACCACTAATTTGACTATATATTTGGAAAACACCTCTAAAAACCACATTATTTAACCCCTAGCAATACAAATCCAATACACCTTGCTAATTTTAAAATCCCTTACTTTTATTAGATATTATAGGTATCCATTTTTTAATTAACATTTTGTATAATTGTTTATATTTTTGGATTAACTTTGAGCTCCATTTTTTCTACTTGCCAATATAAAAACCCTTTATCTCTTATATACCTCAATATTATATCAATTTTTTTTTTCTCAATATATATCCCTAACATAAACCCACGTGATACCCATAAAACTCCCTATAAAAATACTCTAAATTTAAAAAATACCCATAAATATAAAAACATGGAATATACCTATTGATTATCAGTATACTCTTAAGCAGCAATTGCCCAAAAACTTCGCTAGACAGATAAACCCAGTTTTGAATGTAGACCCACCGAACCAATAGCCTTCCCATACACAGCATCCACTCTTCCACTAACCTTATTCCTTTGCTAAAAAGGTCCATGACCTACTTGGTATGACATATGATCAAATTATTGTATTGAGGTTGTTGCTTTGAATGAGTTAGTGTGACTCATATAAAAACAGAATTGATACCATTAGAAACCGGTCGTCCTACCCTTTTTCAAAGTGCTGCTTATCATGTCGTGAGCATCGCATTGAAGGCGATTGAGTGTCTCAGTCAGTTGGTCTTTACTTGGTGAAAAAGGCAACACCATCTCTTCCCACAACTTGCTTGTCGTGACAGACTCCTCCTTCAATCTCAACCCCACATATACCTCGAATTATATGCGTGGAACTGGCACCCACTATTGTAAACAAAGTTACCGCACCTGAAAAAACCTTAAACGTAGGGAATTTAGATTTCTTATCCATATTTTACTGAAGATTCATGAACACAACTTAAACTTCTAGCCTTGATAATGCTTCGCCATTGGTGGCGTGAATCAAATTTCCTCCATTAATTAATCAAAGTCCGTGTTGGCTTATACGCCACTGTACCACCTAATTAATGACACCGGGTATCGTGCTCCTTACATTCACTAGAAGCTACTATATAACCAAATTCTCTCCCTCTTTCTCCCCAATAATTCTCATTATTTCTCTGCATACTTGTGTGAATTTGACCGTTTTTTCGTAATGGCGAGTGTTTCAAAGGCAACCCTGTTACTGTTCCTTGCGACCTTGTGGGCTTTATCAGCCAATGCTTCGGATTCTTCCTCTGGATTTACAGATGAAGATCTCAAGTCTGAGGAAAGGCTTCGAGAGCTTTATGATAAATGGGCACTTCAGCATCGGTCCACCAGAAGTTTGGATTCGGATGAGCATGCCAAACGATTCGAGATATTCAAAGAGAATGTGAAATACATCGACTCTGTGAATAAGCAGGATGGTACATACAAGCTTGGATTGAATAAATTTGCAGATCTGAGTAACGAAGAATTCAAAGCCATGCATATGAAAACCAGGATGGAGAAGCACAGGAGCCTGCGCGGAGACAGAGGAGTGCAGGATGGATCATTCATGTATCAAAACTCTAAGCACCTGCCGGCGTCTATCGATTGGAGAAAAAAGGGAGCGGTTACTCCAGTGAAGAATCAAGGCCAATGCGGTATGATTTTCCAACATAGTTTCGTTTATGGTTTACATAATACAGTGATGTAGAATAAATAGCGCATTAGTGATAACAAAAAATTATTGATATCCAACCTTTTAACGCTTACTTCTTTCTCGCGTGATGTTTTGTATTCGATGTTTTGATATTGCAGGAAGTTGTTGGGCATTTTCAACTGTAGCTTCGGTAGAGGGCATTAACTATATCAAAACAGGGAAGCTGGTTTCTTTATCAGAGCAACAGTTGGTAGATTGCAGTAAAGAGAACGCAGGTTGCAACGGAGGGCTTATGGACAACGCCTTTCAATATATCATAGATAATGGCGGGATCGTTAGTGAAGCAGAGTATCCTTACACTGCCGAAGCTAGCGAGTGCAGTACCACCAAGGTATAGTGAAACACACCCTAGTATGATGGGTCTCCGAGTATAAATTTGCATTATCATTTGGTAGATTTCGATGTGGAATATTTGATAAGTGGGCCATTCCTGGAAATTTACATCCTCTAGCTTTAGTGTTTCCAGTTTGCTTGCTCACTAACCCCTAGACATATGCATGTTGACTAATTTAACATGAACATGTACTAATGTATAATACCCAATACACATTTATCCAATTGCATCAAGCCTCTTTTCAAGACTTACTTAGATATACTATATGCAAAAGAAGGATGTTTTCAAGAGTATATACTTTAATTAGCATTGACATTTGTTGAATAAAATTTCCAATGTCAACTTTTATATGGGTGGATTAGTTTGAATGGTTGATCCTTTTTAATTATATCCGGACAGTTATGGGTTAATGGGTTAACTTACCAAGTTAGTTTCCTTTGTGAATATTTTTAGGTCTCATATGATGTTTCCAAGTTAGATCGTTAGAAATTAGTTGTTCTTAGAATTAGGGGAAGAGTTTGTGAATTTCATTTAAAAAGAAAAGAGACAATTTTAATTGCTGAGATAATAGCCTATAATTAACACATGAACTACCCTTTCTCCTCTATAACTTATTGTTGATGGTCAAACTTGAAAGGCATACTTAGTTTTCTTTCATATACTAAGAATTATGCATTATGATTTACAAGTGAATTGCTAGGAGATATGGTAACCAACAATATTTGATTCTTAGAAAATGTTTGTATGGTCATCATAACTCCTAAACAACACATGGCGGGAGTTTCGATAACGCTTGCTACTTATATAAATAGTACGTTTTATATAATCATCCTCATGATAAACATTTATAATAATGGTATTTTGTCATATTTGTAAGGTGACTAAATCATTGTTTTATTTTATTTTGATATAGATTGAATCAACAACAACAACAACAATTATTGATGGTTTTGAAGATGTCCCTGTTAACAATGAAGCGGCACTCAAGAAAGCAGTGGCTCATCAACCTGTGTCTGTAGCCATCGAAGCAAGTGGTCGAGATTTCCAATTTTATTCATCTGTAAGTGGCTATGATCCTTTACATTGTCCTTCAAAAGTAAAAAAAGAGGCAAGTAGTTTACTAACCACGTTTTTTATTTTATAGGGAGTATTCACTGGTAAATGTGGCAACAAACTTGATCATGGAGTCGTAGTGGTTGGGTATGGCAAGTCTCCTGAAGGAATCGATTATTGGATAGTTAGGAACTCTTGGGGACCTAAATGGGGAGAAAAGGGGTATATAAGAATGCAACGAGGTATTAAAGCAGTTGAAGGAAAGTGTGGTATTGCCATGCAAGCTTCATATCCAACCAAGAAAACTCAAGATGTTAATATTCGATTAGATGTTGATCACATTAGTGATGAGTTGTAAAAATTGTAAAAACAAAGGGTTCATAAATAAGTTTTAATAATGTGAAGATTTGTTCTTCATTTATAAGTCAAATTTGGTTATTAAATTAGATTATTGTTTATAGGTAGTTCTTATGATTGTATTAGATTATTATTATCATTAACAAGAATGGTATATTTTATATTAGAAAATTTGTATAGCTGCATTGATCACAATGATAATAAAAATATACAATAGCTATCCAAAAATATAGTTTGGGATTTGTCTAAATTTCAAAATTTTGTATCTATGGAGACAAAACAATCTTTCACATGACATTTTAAATAATTGCTACTAGAATAAATTTTGAAAAAGACACCTAAAATCAAGCAAACATTGCATAACATTATGTGTTATTCCTAAATAAAATAATGGTGGCTCTCGTTCTATTTGTGGGATAGAAAGTTTTAATCCACATTCGGCATGTCCACATCCTCTTATCACCACTACATTATCTCATCTTCTTTTACTTCCTCTCATCTTCTTTTACTTCCTCCACTATAGCCTTAATTGATAGCCTAATATTTGAACTAGATGAAGTAGTGTTTCCTACTAGAGTCGTAACTAGATATCAAAGGAAAAAGAAAGAGCAAAATGCGAGAAAATATCTTATCACGGAGGGGTCATTTTGAGGTCCCATTATCCAAATTGGATCATTATATTGTTTTTCATTCATAACAATGCTTTCAGAGTGGGAAAAGTGGAGGAATCAACTCATAGGACTATTTTTACCAACAAGACTCAATTTGGAAAATTTAGGTCTGAAGCCTTCTTGGAGCATTTTGAGGATTCTCAAAATTAAAGTTGCAAACACATGGCTTAATATAATATAAACACTTTTTACATTAATTACTTCCACTATGGTTTTAATCATTATTTTTTTAAATGAGTTTAGTTTATGTAGAGTGATATGATGACTTATTGTGATAAAGCTATAAATATAGGCATCACCTTAAAATGAGACCCCATTATGAATGTGTTTTGGATGTTTCAATCCTTACTATAACATAAGTTATTGGCATATCCAGCTTGTGAGCTATTGAATATACACTCTGTGTTCTTCATTTTAATCATTTAATTCAAAGTTGCAAACACCTGGCTTAATATAATATAAACACTTTTTACATTCATTACTTCCATTACGATTTTCAACATTATTTTTTTAAATGAGTTTAGTTTATGTAAAGTGATATGATGACTTACTGTGATAAAGCTATAAAGATAGGCATCACCTTAAAGTGAGACCCCATTATGAATGTGTTTTTGGATGTCTCAATCCTTACTATAACATAAGTTATTGGTATATCCAGCTTGTGAGCTATTAAATATACACTCTATCTTATAGCAAAAGCCTAAAAAATGATCACAAGTCTAACTCAGATTACTCTAACATGTTATAGGTTAATTACAGTTATAATTAATAAACAATTCTCAACAAAATTGATTAAATGACATTAAGATTAATCAAATTTTACATATAAAAATTACCTGAAATTTATTAATTAAACCTTATAATTTTCTTCCAAATGACATGACCACATCTATTCTATTGTCTACTAATTGCTTAAAGAAACAATTGTGTATAGTGTAAAAAATATCCAACATTTCGAGTGAATTTTCACAATATCAAACGTTTGCCACATACATATATTATAATATTATATAAATATATATATAATATTATAGATAATTATTCCAAAAATAATAAATTGAAAATATGATTTCAAATAATGAAAACTTACACTCTCACAATCTATTCTATTGTCAAAACTTCTATCAATTTGGCCAAAATGAAAGATTGCAACTGGATTATACTACAATAATAGCACAACCACATAGTAAATGTGGTTGATATAAGCCAAAGGCTTATATCAATCACATGCACAACCACATTAATAAAAATTTTGTTATCTAAATAAATATTTATTAATGTAAATATTATTAACTAAATATAGTTAATTAAATATTGTTATTAATATTGTTAATGATATATTATTAATTAATAATATTTATATTGTTATTAATTAATTGATAACTCATTATTAATAATTTTATTTTTTGTAAAGCTTGGTAGGTCCATCCGTTTTCTATTATAATATTAGGCAAATTTACACCACACAGATTTACCAAGTGGCCTCAACTCGCCCCGAGGGGAAACCAAGTATGTTGGCCACCGATCATCATTATACACCATCCAAAAACAAAATTGCTTCAGTCTTTCTAGCAGAGCTAGGTAAGGCTTAGTCTCGTGTCCAAATACTATATAACTATACCAATTGACATATGCAACAAAAAATTTAAAAGATACTTGCATAAACAAAAAACAAGCATAATGAAACTAGTCTTTCTGAACATTCTACTCATCAGAGACAGATGCTATAGGAGTAGGATCTTCAGCAGTTGCCCTACCATGCCATACAACTCCACGATGCAAGGGATGTGACGGTCAATACGATCCATCTTGATGTCTTGTTTGTGCAACTGAAAAAGGATTTTCTCCATGTATTTTTTATAACTGGGCAGGCCTTGCATTATGACTGCCATCCCCACAGAGGTTTGTTCCATCACTTTTCCAAGAAAACTTTTCATCAAGAAGTACAAGTACAAGGTGCATATGAATTTCGTAATTCTACCTCGTGTATTCCCTGTGTCAGGAACCAACGTCCTCTAGTCTTCTATCTCCTTATCTAGTTCCCTTTCTTGATTGATCTCAGCTTCCCAGTCATCAATCAGCTTATGAACTCCTTCATCTGTTTCATCCCAGTATGTCATAGATGGCTTTGATATGAGGTGCTCAACAAGCTTACAGCCCTTGCAGCCTTCCGTCGTGCTCAGTCTCTTGGTTTCCCAATGGGCTAGGTCCATGGTAAATTTTAGGGGCTAATATTTGCAGGTGGGCTAGCTTTCCAAGATTTTTCCACAAAAATTATTTTCCAATTTCCATTTTATATAAAAATGATTCGCCCAAATTTTATAATATAAAGTTATTTGACCTTAAAAATTGACAACATTATATAGATACTATATCTAAAACCATTATAAATTTGAATAATTTTACAAATATAGTAATAAACATTTTATAGTTGTCATATTAGGGACTAGTGAGAGTCACCAGTGTTTTTAAACTTCAAGATAATTTTCTATTCCTAAAATTTTCCCTGACTGGGCCCCTGTTGCCATGACCATGCCCTCTCTTTGCTGGAGCCATACCCTGTTCCTTGATGCCCTGTAGACAATCAAACAACGTTAGTGCCATCAGTCCATTCACATCATCCCAACGAAACTGCTTATACCATGCCTCTCTTCCCTGCTTCGCCTTTTTCAGGTTAAGGTATCCCAGTGCCCACAAGTGGTTAGGAGAATTGAGTTTTGAGCATGGTTCCCCAAGCTCCTCATAGTGCCCCACCCCCTTGCCATGTTGTGATTGCCTATCACCCCACCATAGCTGGAGCCAAGCCTTCAGGCCCATCCTAAGTCTAGCTCTCTGATTGCTATCATACCTGCATGCAGCTCCCTCAGCCAACATCTACCCACCATGGCTATGCTTGCCCCTATGTCCTTTATACTACCTAGGGTCCCCAGTTGCAACCTTGCTACCATGCATATCAAGATGCCAGGGTTTTCTCAGCGAACTGACATAGCTAATATCCCGCCCCCCTGCCTGCAACTCTTTCCTTCCTCTCCCTTCACCACTGAGCCCCCCAGACATGGCATGCCCGTTATACCATATACCCCTGGTCCAAGCCACTAAGTAGGGGACTGTATCTCTACTTGACCCAACATTGCCAGTGCCGTTGCCGAGACTCTGGCTTAAATGCAATAAAAACAAAACAAAGTGCTGAGCCATGGCCCTTCCTTTCCTCCCCTTGTTTCTCTCGGATAGTGCTGAGCCCCATTGGGGCGGCCTCTTGCCCCTCCCTTGCCCCCAGCGAAACCCCCACTAGCTCATGTAATTGATGCAGGAACCCAACCAAATCATGGAAATGAAGAAAGAAAGAAATTGAATTACATACTAGAGAGTCATTGCTACCCCATAGCTAGAGTGCCTTCACCTCTCATCCGATCTGAGACGCCTTCCTTCTCCACTACAAATTTCTCCTTCCGAGCATGTCGAATGCCATTCCCATCTCTACCACCCTGCCTTATTCCTCCCTCTTCCACCTTGCCAACTCACTCACCATGCATTCATGGGTGAGGTCACCACACCCCCTACCTTGAGCATGTGGGGGATACCAGTAATTACCGTGCTGGTACAAACCATGTCACTTCGAAGCCTGTCACCTCTGACAACCTCTCCCATCCCGATTGGGAGAACTCATTATTAATAAATTATTTCAATAAAAATTAATTAATAATTAATTTATTATTAATAAGTTTATTCTTATTAATAAAAATTACGATTAATTAACAATTCATTATTTTTTTTCATTCATTATTAATTAATTCCACCAATAGATTAATATACTCAACGGATTAATTCAACCCAATGAATTAATATTATAAAAATAAGTGATTAATGAACCCAAGTGATTAATATTAGAACCCAAGGGATTATAAACCCAAGGGAGAAATATCAAACCCAAGGGATTAATGTTATAAACCTTAGGTATATGAACCCTAACATAAATACTATAAACCCTAAAATAAACATGGTTGACCATGCTTTACCATGGTTTTTTCATATTGAAATAATATTTGTCACAATGTGGCATTGGACCATGGTTGTGCATGGTTAACCATCACTATACCCTATAACTAATATTATAAGCCTTCTAAATAATATTATACCCTAGGAATATCAACATTACGGCTACTTTACACGCCCAAGCTGGCTACCCTCAGCCGGGTAGCTCAAAAGTTGAATAGCGCCCCTTAGATTGATAAACCTAAGAAATTGGTATTATGAACTCAATGGATTAATTCTGAAACCCCAAGGTATTATAAATCAAAAGGAATAATATTAAACCCAAGGGATTAATATTATAAACCCAAGGCATATAAATCCTAAGATAAATATTATAAACCCAAGGGAATAATTAATCCAAGTGATTAATGATGAAAACCCAAGGCATTATAAACCTAAGGGAATAATATTAAACCCAATGGATAAATATGATAAACTCAAAGCATATAAATCCTAAGAAAAAATTTATAAACCCTAAAATAAACATGGTTGACCATGGTTTATTTTCATATTGAGTCAATCTTTGTAAGAATCCGACGTTCGAAGAAGGTTGATCATGACTAATTTTCATAATGAGTCAATCCTTCTCATAATGCGACATTGAACCATGTTTGAACATGATTGCTTTTAATGTTGAGACAAGCTTTTTCACAATGCAATATTGGATCATGGTTGACCATGGTTGATTTTCATATTGAAACAATCTTTATCATAATGCGACATTGGGCCATGGTTGACCATGGTTTATAAACCCAAGGTGTATAAACCCTAAGATAAATATTATAAACCCTAAAATAAACATGGTTTACCATGGTTGATTTTCATATTGACAATGTTTTTGTGACAATGGGACGTTGGACCATGGTTGACCATGGTTATAAACCCAAGTTATATAAACCCTAAGATCAATATTATAAACCTTAAAATAAACTTGGTTGACCATGGTTGTTCATGATTAATTTTCATATTAACAAAATCTTTGTGACAATGCAATGTTGGACTATGGTTTACCATGATTGATTTTCATATTGATACAACCTTTCTCAAAATACGACCTTGGACAATGCTTGGGCATTGTTGATTTTCATATTAGACCATGGTTGACCATGGATAACCATGTTGCCATAATGTGATGTTGGACCAAGTGATAATCTTTGTCATAATGTGACCATGGTTATTGGCAATGGTTGAACATGGTTGACGATGGTTGATTTTCATACTGAAACAATCTTTGTTAGAATCTGACGTTGGAACATGGTTGACCATGGATAGCTATGGTTGTCATAATGCGACGTTAGACCAAGAGACAATCTTTGTCACAATGTGACCATGGTTATTCACCATGGTTGACCATGGTCAATTTTCATATTGAGACATTCACAACCACATTAATATATTAATGTGGTTGATATAGCCGAAGGCTTTATTTATATCTTCCAGTGATAAATAGATAATAATAAAAATAATAATACAAAAAAACTATTGCAATACAATTTTATTTATTATTATTTAATTTTCATGTAACATCAATTAACTATTTAATAATAATACCAATAATATTAATATTGATTAATATTAATATTATTAATTAATATTACTACTATTATAAACCCAAGGGATTATAATTAAAGATTATAAACCAATAAATATAAACTCAAGGGATTATAAACACAAGGGAATAATATTAAACCCAAGTGATATATATTATAAACCCAATGGATATTAAACCTAAGGGATTAATAAACCCAAGGTTTTAATATTACTACCTAGGGTTTATAATCTCTATGGTTTAATATTATTCTCTGGGGTTTATATACCTTGGGTTTATAATATTAATCCCTAGGGTTTAATATTATTCCCTTAGGTTTATAATCCCTTGGGTTTTTAGTATCAATCCCTTGGGTTAATATTATTCCCTTGGGTTTTAGTATAATACCCTAGGAATATGAGCCCCTAGATTAATAAACCCTAGGGATTGATATTATAAACCCAACAGACTAATATTAAAACCCTAAGGGACTATGAACCCATTGGAATAATATTAAACTAAAGGAATTACTATTATAAACCCATGGTATATAAACCCTAAGATAAATATTATAAACCTTAAAATATGCATGGTTGACCATGGTCGATTTTCATATTGAGACAATCAATGTCACAATGCGACTTTGGACCATAGTTGACCACAATTTATTTTCATATCAAGAAAATATTTGTCACAATGCGATAATGGAGCATGGATGACCATGATTTATTTCCATATTGAAACAATATTTATCACAATGCGACATTGGATCATGGTTGACCATGATTGATTTTACAAAACATGGTTGACCTTTATTGACCATGATATTATAAACCCAAAGAAATAATAAAGGAAAGCAATTAATACTAAAAGCCTAACAAATTATAAATCCAAGGAAATAAATTAAACCCAAGGGAATAATATTAAAACTTACATTAATAAACCCAAGGAATGTGAACCCATTAGATTAATAAACCCAGGGGGTCAATATTATAGATTGAGGGGCATAATAAACTCAAAGGATTAATGTAAAACCCTAAGGGATTATGAACGCAAGGGAATAATATTAAACTCAAGGGAGCAATATTATAAACCCAAGGTATATAAATCATAAGATAAATACTATAAACCCTAAAATAAATAATTTTGACCATAATTGACCATGTTTGATTTTCATATTGAGATAATACTCGTAAAAATGTGATGTTGGGCCATGGTTGTCCATGGTTGACTAAGATTAATTTTCATATCGACACATTCTTTAAAACAATGCGACATTGGACCATGGTTGACCAAGGTTGATTTTTCATATTGAGACAATCTTTGTCACAATGCAACATTGGACTATGGTTTCTGGTGGCGGTCTAGGTATAGGCAGGAGTTTTAATCTCCCAAACTATGAGATTATATCTTCTACCTTTGGTTGCCGGTGTGAATGTTGTTTCAATGGACTCTTTGTCATCCAACGATAACTTAGAGCTTCCACTAAGTTAGTAGCTCCTCCAAAGTCACAGAGTTCCGCTAAACTTCCACTAGTCCGGACCTAATGGTAATATAAACCACAACTTAATGAAATTTGAAATCCGCCTTCTAAAACCCGTTAGCGCTTCTTCACCGTTGATCTATTCAAGATCCAGTGGTCAACAATATTCCCCTACCTCAAAGCTACTCCATGCGTATCAACCACTGATCTTGCTCCACCAGATCTAACGGCTCTTACGCATATCACCCCTCTAACTTGCACACTCCAAATCCACCCAAAACATTATTCCCTCTCTCTCCTCGCTGCTATGTGTCACATTTTGTATGGAATCGGAGCCAAATGGAAAAATATCGCTTACGGCCTTTCTTCCACCCGATATCCACTTGTGGTTTCTCCAACCCACCTCGGCTCGTTAACTTTTGCGCTTGAACACAATTGATTTGTCTCGGCCAAGATCCAACAGTCCAAAACAAATCTTCATGCACTGTGTCCTTGGGTTTTCTATGTTAAATCTTGACTGTCCACTCCACACACTGAGATTTCATGAGAACCACAGTTAAAGAACACACATAATTTAACATAGTTAACACAATTTCATTCAATCTCACAGAACACTTATTTGACTACGAATTTCAAAATAGCACAAATATTTTGAAGGAGATTATCCTTCGAGATTTGAAAGAGATATTCTCATTCACATACACTGAAGCTAAATTTTCCTACTTTACTAGATTCTCTCCAAGAAAGCGAAATTTCTTCAACAGTCAAAATCCCTTTACAATAGTATTGGTTCATCCTAACAACCAGATCCTAATTCTAAGGCCAAAATTTATTAACCCTATCTGTCCTGTGGGGCATTCTCCTCGAGAATTTCCACCACAACTAACTAAGTAAAACTTATTACATCATGATCAAATCCTATATTCTAGCTCTATGCTTAACTAGAAAAACATGGAAATTGATGGCTAAAGGATCTCACTCCTTTGCTTGTAATTTTTTTTGTATTTTTGGAATAATTCTTCGAATTTGTCTTCAAGCCTTATGATCCCACATTAGACTCCTGAGGACAAAATTCTTCATGGGATCCTGTCCATGAGCTCTTCTACAAAACTCCCCAATTTATGTAGCATGTTTTCTATTACCCAAGCAGCTTTAGCAATTGGCTGATTCTTCCATTTGACCAAATACTGGAAGTACTCTTGTCCTCTTCTTTTCTTGAACACTTTCTTGTCTAAAATCCTTTCTGGCTGTAATTCCTTTGCTCTAGGTAACTGTTTTACCCAGTCAATTTCCTATGTCTCTTGGTCTTCTTCTGTATCATTTGTAATTTCACCTTCATACTTGTATAAATCAGTAACATTGAAAATTGGATATATTCCAACATCAGGGGGTAATTCAATTTCATATGCATTTGCAGAAAATTTCCTTAATACTTTGCATGGTCCAATTTTCTTGAACATCAATTTGTTATACTCCCTCTTTGGAAATCTTTCCTTCCTTATGTGTGCTAAAACCAAATCTCCAACTTCAAAGTTCACTTCTCTTCTTCTCATGCCTGCTCTATTTTTCTACTTGATGTTGCTATCCTGTAGCTGTTGTTTCACCTATTCATGTATCGCTTGTATTTTTGAAACAAAATCTTCTCCCTCTGCACTTCTCATCTCATCTTTTCCCAAGTTTCTTAACTCAGACACTCCTCTTGGATGCATTCCATAAACTATATGGAATCGAATTTTCCCTGTACTTCTGCTAGGTGAGTCAATATATGGATATTCATCCTGTGCCAATACTTGATCCCATTGCTTTGGATTTTCTCCAGTAAGACTCCCTAAAATATTACCCAAACTTTTGTTCATAACTTCAGTCTGTCCATCAGTCTGTGGATGATAAGCAGAACTGAAACTCAGTTTAGTTCCCAACATTTTACATAGTGTCCTCTAGAAATGTCCAACAAATTTGGAATACCTGTCTGAGGAAATACTCTTAGGCAACCCATGCAATCTTACAATCTCCTTGAAAAAACAAATTAGCAATTTGAGTAGCATCACTAGTTTTATAACATGGAATAAAATGTGCCATTTTTGAAAATCTATCCACTACAACAAAAAATTGAATCCTCTTTGAGTCTTTGGTAAGCCCAAAACAAAATTCATATTTACCATATCCCAAGGCCTATATGGAATTAGTAATGGAACATACTAATCTGAATTGCATCCATTAAAATTATCAAAGTGCCAAGACTGTATCAAATTAGGACAGACTCCGAATTTATTAACAAAGAGCTATCAGGAAGACCTTTGGACAGTGGCAATTTGCAACCAGCAAGGAACAAGGAGGACCTCAGTCAAAGTGTGCTGACCGAGGACCATGGAGACCACGCAGGAGGAAAAACTAGCAGTTAGGAAGCCTAGATCGGGAAACAGAGGCCATTTTTGTGTGTCGCTAGGAAAAAACCCTCGAGAAGGAAACTGTAGGGAAAGCGCTAAGGTGAAAGGTGGGTCCCGCACTCCAAAACTGACGGTATATCGGAGGCATCCTTGGGTGGTAAGTGGATTTGGCAGAAAACGAGCGATTCGATTCACCGCACGACATGTGTCCGGTGGATGAGAGAGAAAACCATCTCTCATCGTAGGCTAACGGTCGAGCAAGTCAACCCGCGAAATGAGAAAACACCGTAGGATCTAGGGGCTCCAAATTTGATGGTAGAGATTGCGCCTGATGGAGAAATTGGATTTGACAGGGGAATTAAGCGCGGCGTATAAAAGTTTAAAGTCTAATTTCACCGCTGAGTTGGCAGATGAGTCATTGCACAGTGTAACTGAAATACTAGACCGTTGAGGAAGGGCTGGCGCAGTTCATGACAGGACAAGTGGCCATCTCCCTATGAGACATTGGCGATTGTGCAGAGGCAGGGAACTCCAAGTGAATGACAACAGGCAATCCGAGGGGGCAGAAGAGGAAGTGAACAGTCAAGGACAGATTGACTTTAAGCCATGAACAGATAGGGAACAAAACATAAGCGAAGAGAAGGAAGAACCAGAGAAGAAAAACAATGAAAGAAAAGGTGAAAGAGATAGTGAAGCAAGAAGCAGAAAATAGAGAGCTGAGCTGACCTAAGGCATCATCGAGCAGACAAAAGGCCTGAGAGGTTCAAGCAATCCTTGTCAGGATCTATTGGGAAATTGAGTACCACATTGGGCTCCTCCCATTAAAGACTAGAGAGGTCAAGATTTGGTAAGGAAAGAGTCTGTGCACTCTAGTGGCTTGGGGAATCCAAGAACTACCCTACCAGGCATTATCTCTTTCAGGAGACTCAAATTGAGCTCCTCACTGTAAAAACTCTGCTTTAAAGACACAATAAAAGAAGGCCACCATTGAAAGTTGGACTGGAGATGTAGCCCTAGAGAATAGGGTGAAATCCTTATTAATTTGTTGTGTTCTTGTCTTTGCTTACTGTGTTTCTCTTACTATTCTCCATTTTCTAGTGTCTGTGTATTTTGCAATTTAATCAATTTGTTGCATAAGATAACATGGACACACACTAGCACATGAGTCTGTAATACCTTCATTCAATAGTTATTTAACTGGGATCACTCGAGAGTGATTTTTCAGATCAAGTGGTATCAGAGCTCTAGGTTGTTAAGGTTAGACAAGTTTGCGTTGGTTTAGTGGTTGAATGTTAACTAGATCAAATCTCATATTAGGAGAAGGAGAGTTGGTCAAAACTAATCCTGAAATTGGGAGAGTCTATCCTCGGAAGACAATGTCAGAGGAAGGTTCTATGGGGCTAGACCCTCAATTCATAGATAGTTTCCTAGCCATAAAGTCCATGGTAGAAGAAATGTATAGGGACTTTAGAAAACATAAGGATGAAGATTCATCGGGCTCTAAACAAGACAAAGGAGAAGATGAATCTCATTTCCACGACCACTCAAAAGGAAAAGGGAAAGAGGAAAGCTTTCTCACACCTCCTAACAGCCCTGAACACAAAAAACAAGCATCTTTGATAAAACTAGATGTCAAATTTTATTTACCTATATATGATGGAGAGTTGAATGAAGAAAAGTTGGACAATTGGATTAGACAATTTGATTTTTATTGCAGAGTGTAGAATATTGATTCAGACAAGAGTAAGATTTAGTTGGAAAGCCTGTAACTTGGAGGTACTGCCTTGGTTTGGTCGGAAGGCAGGACCCAAGCTGACATGAAAAGACATGGTAACACTATCTCTGTCTAGAGTGAATTTGTTTCTGCAATCAAAAAATAGTTCTATCCATTGGCCTACATGCATCAAGCCATGATGAGTTGGCAAATTCTTCGACAGTTGAAAGGGCAAGGGTACACTCAAGAATTTAGAAAAAGAGCATTGATTCTAGGAATCTCATTAGACTCATCTAAGACTCTGTTGAAGTACATTGGTGGTCTACATAGCTACATGAGGCACACTATCTTTATGTTTAATCCCACTAGTATAGATGAGGTATCTATGCAATCTACTCATCTAGAAGCTAGAGGAAAGAATGGAAGGCTAGAAGTTGGGGGATCATCCAAACCCACTGCAAGCAAGAATAAGGAGAAAAGAAAGCACAAATGGAAAGAAAGGAAGGCTAGCACTGCAGAAAAGAGCAAGGATTCATGCACTCACTGTAAAAAGGATGGGTATGATGATAAGCATTGTTGGATTCTGCATCCGGAGTTGAGACCTAAGAAGTTTGAGGGCAAGAAGAAGAAGACTGTTGTAGCTATTCGAAAAGATTTGGGGTCACACTCAGGAGATGAAACAACCATTGCAGCCACAGGTATAAGAGGTAAGAATTCTGAAGCATCTACTAGTAATTCTTCACAATCTACTATTAATGAAGAAAATGAGAGAAAAAGGCATGATCTTTTCCATATTCGAGTTATTTCCAAACATCAAAAGATTGATACTTTGTTTGATAGTGGCTCACAAGTAAATTTAATTTCTGAAGCAATTGTAAAGAAGTTGGGATTAATAACTACACCTCACAATAAACTGTACCCATTAGGATGGTTAAATGATAAATCACAACTACAAGTGACTAGACAGTGCAAACTCAAGTTTTATTTTGGGTCAGCATTTGTAGATGAGGTTGAGTTAGACATAATTCCTTTGGATATATGTGGAATTATTTTAGGAAGTCCTTACTTGTATGACATAAAAGCTATTTTCTATAGAGCTGAGAACAAGTATCTACTTGTTAAAGATGGAATCAAATACTCTGTAAGAGCTCATAAGCTCAAGAATAATTATACTCTCATAAACTCGGGGCAGATGAAACAAATGATAAATTCATGAAAACAATTCTTATTGATAGTTGTAAAGGAAAAGAAACCTGATAAAACCAATGTATTTGAGGGCTGTAATACTAAAAAACAAGCTGATTTAGAAAAGGTTGTTTCAAAGTATGATATCTTGTTTCAAGAACCTAAAGGTCTGCCACCCAAAAAGCAAATAGTGCATGATATTATTTTGTAGCAAGATGCTCCATTGCCTAACATTGGAATGTACAGGTTGTCCACTTTAGAGAATGCTGAAATCAAGAAGCAAGTGTAGGAGTTGTTCGAGAAAGGGTTCATCAGACCTAGCACATCACCATGTGGGTCACCAATTGTTGGTGATAAAGAAAGATGGCTTGTGGAAAATGTGCATTGATTATCGGGCACTAAATAAGATAATAATAAAAAATCGTTATCCCTTTCCTTGCATAGATGATCTTTTATATCAATTGAAGGAAGCTGTTTATTTCTCCAAGCTAGACTTACATAGTGGATACCATCAGGTCAAAGTTGTAGAACAAGATGCATGGAAGAATGCTTTCAAAGCAAAGCAGGGATTGTATGAGTGGTTGGTTATGCCTTTTGGCTTAACTAATGCTCCTGCTAGTTTCATGAGATTAATGAATGACGTACTTAGACCTTTTCTTGATGATTTTGTTATTGTGTATCTGGATGACATTATGATATTTAGTAAAACATGGTAAGAACACTTAAAGCATGTTAAGTAGACACTAGATGTTTGGAAAAGAGAAAAACTTCATGTTAAACTCTCAAAATGTGAATTTGGCAAAACATCTCTGAATTATTTTGGTCATATAGTAGGGGGTGGTGAATTGAAGATAGATCCCTCTAAGGTGGCATTCATTGTAAACTGGCCAAAACCCAAATCTGCTACAGAATTTAGAAGCTTCTTAGGAGCAGCACAATATTGGAGAAAGTTCATTTCTAACTTTTCCTTAATTGCAGCTCCCTTACATGCTTTAACAGGATTGAACAAGGTGTTTCAGTGGGGAGGCAAACAACAGAAAACCTTCAACACCTTGAAAGAAAAGATTAGTACAGCACCTGTACTAGAACTACCTGATCTTCAAAGAACAATTGAGATCCAAACAGATGCCAGTGGCTATGCCATGGGAGCAGTGTTGACACAACACGATAAACCCATATGTTATCATTCAGAGACATTTAATTCTGCAGTGGTTAACTATCCTACATATGATAAAATAATTGTATGCATTAGTACAGAGTGTGAAAAAGTGGAAGCATTACTTAATGGGCAAAGAGATAGTAATACATACTGATCATCAACCATTTCAATATCTACACTCCCAAAGTAAGTTGCAGCAATCAAGACACTATAGATGGATGGGTTTTCTACAACAGTTTCATTTAGTCATCAGATATAAAAAGGGCATACATAATAAAGTTGCAGATTTGTTATCTAGACCTATTATAAATACATCTACTATACTTAAGCATAATTTTGTGTTACATGAGAGCTACATTGAACAATATGCTCAAGATATAGACTTTAAAGATTTATATGCAACTTTAAGTCAAGGCAAACGAGTAGAAGAATTGGATTATCATGTAAAGGACCGACTCTTATACCATTGTGGGAAGTTATGCATTCCACAAACTGAAAGAGTAAAGATAATTTGAGAAGCACACACTTCTCTCATATCAGGTCACTTTGGGGTAAGAAAAAAAATTGCATAGCTGCAAAGATTTTGTTATTGGCCAAAAATGAATGAGACAGTTTCTAGATATGTAAGAGGGTGTACTATGTGTGCTAAAAGCAAGCCCAACAATAGAGAACTAGGCTTGTACACTCCATTACCAGTTCCTTCTCACCCTTGGGAAAGTGTTTCCATGGATTTTGTTGGAGGACTGCCTAAATCTAGGAAAGGTCATGATTATCTATATGTTGTTGTGGATAGGTTCAACAAAATGGTATTTTGATACCTTGTAATAAACATATTACAACTGAACAAACTGAAAAACCTGTTCTTTGAACATGTATGGGTTCATTTTGGATTACCCACTTCCATTGTATCTGATCGAGAAATCCAATTTGTGCGGAAGTTTTTGTCAATTCTATGCGAACTGATGGACACCAAACTGAAGAAAAGCACAACTTTTCATCCACAAACTGATGGCCAGACAGAAGTAGTTAACAGGACAATGATCCAGTTACTCAGAGGATATTGTAGCAAGCATCCTAAGCCTTGGGATGAACATGCTTACAACAGAGCAAAACATTCTTCTACACAAAGATCTCCTTTTGAGACCTATTTTGGTTTCACACTAAGGTCTCCTTTGGATTTTGTCTTTGGTAAAGACACCACAGTTGAGGGACACAATGGTGTGGACAGGGAAACTAGGTTCTTTGAACAAATCTAAGAGATCCACCAAGCAGTATAGGAATAGTTGGAAAAGAGCCAATCCAAATACAAGGCAAGGCATGACAAGCATCGGATGGAGCATAGTTTCCAAGCTGGTGACCAAGTCTAGAAGTATATCAGCAAGGACATGATGCAAGGTGAAGGTAAATAGTTAAAGCTTATCAGGTATGGAACCTTTAAGATACTTGAGAAAATTGGTGAGAATGATTTTCGCCTTGATCTACCAGCTTACATGCACATCTACTCAGTCGTAAATGCAGATTGCTTGAGATTGTTTGAACCCTCACTAATTGAGGATCTCAAAGAGCAGAGTCAATTGCCTTCTATTGATGACCTTCTGCCTGAATATCTTAATGAATTGCACGAAGACATAGTTATGGACAGGAAGGTGAGGACGACGCGTAGAGGAGATGTTGAATACCTCAGGATTGGGCTCAAGGGTTCAAAGTTGAGCAATGCAAAGTGGATGTAGATTGGACAAGTGAGACAATTGTACCCTCACTTAATCGATGCTTGAAAACCAAATTTTTGTGGTCCAAAAGCTTTTTCAGTGGGAAGGCCATGATCTGAATTGGATCCATGAAAATTATCAAAGTGCCAAGACTATATCAAATCAGGATAGACTCTGAATTTATGAACAAAGATCTATCAGGAAGACCTTTGGATAGTGGTAGTTTGCAGCCAACAAGGAACAACGAGGACCTCGGTCAAAGCATGCTGACCAAGGCCCATGGAGGCCGCGTAGGAGGCAAAACTAGTAGTTAGGAAGCCCAGATTAGGAAATGGAGGCCATTTCTGATGCGCGATTAGTGCTAATCATGCATCGCTGGGAAAAATCCCTCAAGAAGGAAAAGCCTCAAGTGCTCGGTCACATGGGAAGCGAGGAAACCATAGGGAAAGCACTAAGGTGAAAGGCAGGTCCCATGCTCCAAAACCGACAGTATATCGGAGGCATCCTTGGGCAGTAAGCGGATTTGGCAGAAATTGAGTGATTCCATTCATCGCATGATGCATGTCTAGCGGATGAGAGAGAAAACCACCTCTCATCATGGGCTAATGATCAAGCAAGTCAATCGCACGAAATGAGTGAACACCGTAGGATCTGGGGGCTCCAGATCTGATAGCGGAGATTGCGCCCGATGGAGAAACCGGATTTGATATGGGAATTAAGCGGGACGTATAAAAGTTTGAAGTCAGACTTGACCGCTGAGTTGGCAGATGAGTCATTCCACAGTGTAACTAAAATACTGAACCGTTGAGGAAGAGCTAGTGCAGTTCATGAGAGGACAAGTGGCCACCTCGCTATGAGACGTTGGCGATGACGTAGAGGCAGGGAACTCCAAGAGAACGACAGTAGGTGATCTGAGAGGGCAGAAGAGGAAGCGAACAATCAAGGACAAATTGGCTTTAAGCCATGAGCAGACATGGAACAAAACATAAGAGAAGAGAAGGAAGAACCAGAGAAGAAAAACAATGAAAGAAAGGGCGAAAGAGACAATGAAGCAAGAAGCAGAAAATAGAGAGCCAAGCTGACCTAAGGTAGCATCGAGCATACAAAAGGCTTGAGAGGTTCAAGCAATCCCTATAAGGATCTATCAAGAAATTGAGTACCACATTGGGCTCCTCCCATTAAAGACTAGAGAGGTCAATATTTGGTAAGGAAAGAGTCTGTGCACTTTAGTGGCTGGGGGAATCCAAGAACCACCCTACCAAGCATTATCTATTTTAGGAGACTCAAATTGAGCTCCTCACTGTAAAAAATCTGCTTTAAAGACACAATAAGAGAAGGTCACCAGTAAAAGCTGGACCAGAGATGTAGCGCTGGAGAATAGGGTGAACTCCTTAGTAATTTGTTGTGTTCTTGTCTTTTCTTACTGTGTTTCTCCTATTGTTTTCCATTTTCCAGTGTCTGTGTATTTTGCAATTTGATCGATTCGTTGCCTAAGATAACATGGACACACACTAGCACATCAGTCTGTAATACCTTCATTCAATAATTATTTAACTAGGATCACTCGAGAGTGATTTTCAGATCACATACAAACCTATGCTTTGGCTTCTTCCCTTTACATATTAATAGACTTTGCAAGTTTTCACATACTTTTCCACATCAGATCTCATTTTTGGCTAGAAATAAAATTTGTTCAACTATTCATAAGTCTTATCTATACCAAAATGTCCTACAAGTCCACCACTATGTTTCTCTTTGATTAAGTTCTCCCTCATAGAATTATTTGGTATGCACAACTGATTTCTGTTAAACAACAATCCATCTTGTAAGAAATAATCCAACTCTTTGTTCCTATCCATCAAAACAAGATTCTTACAAGCTTCAAATGCTTCTTTAAAATTTAAATCTATCTCATACAATTCTTTAAGAAAATCAAAACTGAACACTTGAATTTGACTCTCTTGAAATAATGTATTCTCCTACTTAAAGCATCTAAAACTTTGTTTGATTGGCCATTTATATGCTTCAAGACAAAATGGAAACCCTGATGATACTCAACCCATTTGGCATGTTTATGGTTAAGCTTTGGCTGCTGCATAATATACTACAATGCATGGTTATATGAATAAAGTATGAACTCCTTTGACATAATGTCTCCACTTCTTCAATGACTGCACACCTACATAAAACCCTTTATCATAAGATGAATACTTCTTCTTTGAATCATTCATATTTTCACTAAGATAAGCTATAGGTTTGTCTTCTTGACTTAAAAAAACTCCAATAGCTTCTCCAGTGATATCACATTTCACTTGGAAAGCTTTACTAAAATCAAGTAGAACCAAAATAGGTTTTTCAGTGATCTTATTCTTCAATAGCTGAAAATTCTTTTCTACTTTAGCAGTCCATCGCAATGGTTGTTTATCATTTTTTATAGCCTCAACAATAGGAGCATTGATCTTACTAAAATTCTTTATGAATTTCCTACAAACACTAGCAAGACCATGAAACTTCTTACCTCAAAAATACTTTTACGTGAAGGCCACTCTATGATTACCTTGATCTTCTCTGGATCCATCTTCAATCCTTCAGCGGAAATAACAAAACCCAAATACACTAATTATTCTTTCATGAATGAACATTTCTTCAAATTTAGCAATAATTTCTCTTGTTGTAGCCTTTGTAATACATAATTAAGATGTCTCATGTGTTCCTCCTTAGACCTGCTATAAACTAATATATCGTCTAGATATACTATTACAAATTTACCAATAAACTCTTTAAGAACTTCATTCATGAGTCTCATAAACATACTTGGTGCATTTGACAACCCAAAAGGCATTACTCTCCATTCATACAATCCTTCCTTTGTCTTAAAAGCACTTTCCCACTCATCCCATTCTCTTATCCTTATCTGAAGATACCCACTCTTAAGATCTAGTTTTGTAAAATACTTTACTCCACTCAAACAATTCATGAAATCTTCAATTCTAGGTAAAGGAAATCTGTACCTGATTGTGATTTTATTGATGGATCTTGAATCAATACACATTCTGCAACCTCCATATTTCTTTGGACTCAACACTGTTGGTACTGCACAAGCACTCAAACTTTCTCTTATCAGCCTTTTGTCAAGTAGTTCCTGAACCTACTTTCTAACCTCTTCATTTTCTGTGGGAGTAATTTTGTAAGATGATTTGTTTGGTAGATTTGCTCCAGGAATCAAATCTATATGATGGCTAATTCTTCTAATGGGCGGTAACTCATTAGGCAAATCACCAACAATGATATCAAAATAGTTGTCCAACATTTCTTGAATTTCAATGGGTAAATCATAAACTTTAGTATAAGTCATTATTACCTTGGGCTTGCAAATTACAACAAAATTTACCTCATTTTATTCAATCTGCTATAAGTATTCCTTTCCTCCTAGTAATAGAGTTTTTGGATGAGTCTTCTTTCCTAATGCATCCTCTTCTCCCATAGGCAACAATGTATGATTGACACCATCTTTACAAAACTTGTAGGTGTTTCTTTTCCAATCATGCATAGCTCCTCTATCATATTTCCAAGGTCTCCCAAGAAATATGTGACGCACATACATGGGCATCACATCACATACAATTTTATCCTGATATTTTCCCAACCTCAACTCCACTTCACACTATTCATTCACTAACAACTGATGTCCCTTTTATATCCATAACACCTTGTAAGGTGTTGGATGTCTCATTGTCTTCAAATTCAATTTCTCTACCACTTCTGTAGAGACCAAATTATTAGTGCTACCACTATCAATGATCATCTGACATCATTTCCCTTGAACCTTACACATTGTTCTAAACAAAGCCTTTCTTTGTGATGGTTCAACTATCTCCTTTGCTCGCTTGAAAAAAACGTTATTAACTACCAAAGATTCTCCTCTCTTTGTTACATTTTCTTCTTCTGCCACTACTGCTCCTCCTTCCTCAACTTGAGCAACAATTGCATTCCTTTGACTTGTTCCTGCGTTCTCTGGGCACTCAAAAGCTCTATGTCCCAGTTTGTTATATCTGTAACATCTTACTTCTTTTTCTCTGCCTATGCTTCTCCTCCCTCTAGAAAAACTCCTTGTGCCACCTACATCACCTCCTGTCATTGCATGCTGGGTTGAGCTACTGCTAGCTCCATCTATAGGTGCTGTAGATCTTCTTCTATGACCTTGACTTCCTTTTCCTCAAAAAGTACCTCTTCCTTTGGTAGATTGCTTCCTCATGAGATTTTCTTCAGCTTTCAGTACCACCTAATAAGCTTCTTCTACTATTTTAGGAGACAATATACTTATCTCATCTTGAATGTCCATCCTAAGAGCATTCACATATCTAGCAACCTTCTCATCTGTATCCTGAGTTTGTGTATCTCTCATACTTACCTTATCGAATTACTCTATATATTCTCTCACTGCCATAGACCTCTGTCTAAGATTCTGCATATGTCTGAACAAAGTTTGATGATGATTACTTGGTAGAAATTTACCTCTTAGCTTTGTTACCATCCTATTCCAATTTCTGATTGGTTGCTTGCCAAGAATATTTCTTTCTCCTTGCACTCCATCCCACCAAAGTGTTGCATGTCCTTTTAGCTTGGTGACAACAAACTTTACTTTCTTCTCATCTTCTGTTTCTTCATAATCAAAGAATCTCTCCATGCCATTAATCCACTCTATCAATTCTTCCGGATTCAATCCTCTTGCATATATTGAAACCTCAGTTTTTGGCCTAGTTGTGGATCTCAACACTGATTGGAAGAATCTCATCTCGGGAGTAATTTCTATAGTTTCCTCCTCTTCTTTAGGTTTAACCTTAGACTCACCAACATCTCCATCATATATATTTATCCATGCTGTTACTGCTTCTAATCTAGCCTGCATCTATTGCATAGCTTCCATCACCTCAGCATTTGCAACTGGTCATCCTTTTCTACCACACCCTCGTCCTCTTCCAAATCTGAAAGCCATAGTGGATTTCCTTCTCTTGCTTCTGAGATTCAATTAACAATTAAGTGTCAACAGGTTGCTCTAATACCACTAATGATGGCAGTCTTAATATGGGTAGGAGTGTTAATCTCCCAAATTGTGAGATTATATCTTCTACTTCTGGTTGTAGGTGTGATTTCTAGTTCAATGGACTCTCTGTCATCCAATGATAACTTTAGAGCTTCCACTAAGTTAGCAACTCCTCCAAAGTCGCAGAGTTCCACTAAACTTCCACCAGTCCAGACTCGACGGTAATATAAACCACAGTTAATGAAATTTGAAATCTGCCTTCTAAAACTTGTCAGTGCTTCTTCACTATTTATCTATTCAAGATCAAATGGTCAACAATATTCCCCAACCTCGAACTTGCTCCATGCGTATCAACCATCGATCTTGCTCCACCAGATGTAATGGCTCTTACGCATATCGGCCCACTAACTTGCGCACTCCAAATCCACCCGAAAAAGTAGTTTCCCTCTCTCTCCTCACTACTATGTGTCATGTTTTGTATGGAATTGGAGCCAAATAGAAAAATATCGCTTACGACCTTTCTTTCGCCTGATATCCACTTGTGGCTTCTCCAACTCACCTTGGCCCATTAACTGTCGGTTAACTTCTGTGCCTGAACACCTTTGATCTATCTCGACCAAGATCTAACGGTCTAAAACAAATGTTCATGTGCTATGTCCTTGGGATTTCTTTTCTCGATCTCAACCATATGCTCCACACACTCAAAGTTCACGGGAACCACAGTTAAAGAACACACAAAATTTAACACAGTTAACACAATTTCATACAATCTCACAAAAAACCAATTAAACTACAAATTTCACAATAACACAAAGATTTCAAAGGAGATTATCCTTCTGGATTTGACAGAGAACTTCTCATTTGTGTACACAGAAGCTAAATTTTCCCACTTTACTAGATTCACTCCAGGAAAGCCAAATTTCTTCAATAGTCAAAATCCCTTTACAATAGTGTGAAAATTACATAAGTACTGGTTCATCCTAACAACTAGATCCTAATTCTAAGGCTAAAATTTATCAGCGCTATCTGTCTGATGGGGCATTCTCCTCGAGAATCTCCACTATAGCTAACTAACTAAAACTTATTACATCATGATCAAATCCTATATCCTAGCTCTATGCTTAACTAGAAAAACATGGAAATTGATGGCTAAAGGATCCCACTCCTTTGCTTGTAATTTTTTTTGTATTTTTGGAATAATTATTCGAATTTCTCTTCAAGCCTTATGCTCCTGCATCAGTTTCTCATGATTGATCTTGGTTAACCATGATTAATTTTATAAAACATGGTTGACCATTATTGATCATTGCAGTTGATCATGTTTGGCCATGATTGGTATATAAACCCAAAGGATTAATACTAAAAACCCAAGGGAATAATTGTAAACCTAAGGGTATAACATATACCCAAGGTATATAAACCCTATGAAAAAAATTATAAACCCTTAAATGAACATGGTTGACCATGGTGGATTTTCAGATTGAAACATTTTTTGTCACAATGTGACATTGTACCATGGTCAACGATGGTCGAACCCTTAGATTAATAAACCCAACAAATTGATATTATAAACTCGTGGGATTGATACTAAAACCCAAAGGAATTATGAACCGAAGGGAATAATATTAAACCTAAGTGATTAATATTATAAACCCAAGGTATATAAACCCTAATATAAATATTGTAATCCCTAAAATAAACACGGTTGACCATGGTTGATTTTCAGATTGAGATAATCCTTGTCATAATGTGATGTTGGGCCATGATTGATTTTATAAAACATGATTAACCATGCTTAACCATGATTTACCATGCTTGACCATGTTTAACCATGATTGACCATGGTTGATTTTTATATTGACCATGATTGACCACCAGAAGGTATATAAACCCTACAATAAATATTATAAACCTTAAAATAAACATGGTTGACTATGGTAATTTTTCATATTGAGACAATCAATGTCACAATGCGACATCGGACCATGGTAGACCATGATTGATTTTCATATCAAGTCAATCTTTGTCACAACATGACATCGGAGCATGGTTAACCATGGTTGATTTTCATATAGAGACAACCTTTGTCACAATGTGACATTGGAGCATGGTTGACCATGATTGGTTTTAAAGAACATGGTTAACCTTCATTTAGCATGATTTATCATGATATTTTAAACTGAATGGAATAATAAACCCAAGGAATTAATACTAAAAACCCAAGGAAAAAATATTAAATCCAAAAGAATAATATTAAACGTTAGGAATATGAACCCTTATATTAAAAAACCCAAGGGAATAATGTTAAACCCTAGTAAAATGAACCATTAGATTAATAAACACAAGGGATTGATATTATAGACCCAAGGGAATAATATTAAACCAAGGGATTAATATTATAAACTCAAGGTATATAAATTGTAAGATAAATATTATAAACCCTAAAATAAACAATGTTGATGATAGTTGACAATGATTGATTTTCATAATGAGACAATCACTGTCACAATACGACATTGGGCCATGGTTGTCCATGGTTGACCAAGATTGATTTTCATATCAAGACATTATTTATCACAATGTGACATTGGACCATGGATGACCAACGTTAATTTTCATGTTGAGACAATCTTTGTCACAATTCAAAGTTGGACCATGGTTGGCCATGATTGGCCATGATTGATTTTATAGAAATTGGTTGACCATGGTTGACCATGATTGACCATGGTTAACCATAACTAACCACAGTTGGCCATGATTGATATTATAAACCCAAGGGAATAATATTAAGCACAAGGGAATAACATAAACCCAAGGTATATAAACCTTAAGCCAAAAATTATAAACCTTTAAATAGCGTGGTTGACCATGGTTGATTTTTTATATTGAGACAATATTTGTTGCAATGTGACATTGTACGTGGTCGGCCATGGTTGAACACTTAGATTAATAAAACCAAGGGATTAATACTAAAACCCAAAGGGATTATGAACCCAAGGGAATAATATTAAAACCAAGGGATTAATATTATAACCCCAAGGTATATAAACCCTAAGATAAATATTGTAAATCCTAAAATAAACATGTTTGACCATGGTTGACCTTGGTTGATTTTCATATTAGACGATGATTTCTTATATAAAACATGGTTAAACATGGTTGACCATGATTGACCATGGTTGTCCATGACTGATCATGGTTGACCATGATTGGTATTATAAACCTAAGAGATTAATACTAAAAACCAAGGGATTATAAACCCAAGGAAAAGATATTAAACTCAAAGGAATAATATTAATCATGATTGGGCTTGTAGGAAGGCGCATCGAGTGTGATATTTAATCAGTCACTGACCATGATGAAAAGGGGTATATTTTATCATCCATAAATGCGGTGCCACTCCATTGCTTTGTGTTTTGTTGTTTCAGCGCATGACACGAAGCATCATATATATCAGTCTATTTGAAGACAATATAAGTATGCCAGATGTGAACATTATGCATCACACGACCTCCCGTTTAATGCTTCTGTCTGCCATCGTTTGAGGAAACATGCCTACGAGCTCGCATGCGAGTGACTCGCCATCCATTTTGGTGAGTGACAACAGCAGGCTTTGAATTTACAATTAACTTTGTCATTCAATTTAACCCTATTCAGAGCTTTGGCAGTTTTAACATTTGATGTTATTCTACAAACAAAGTCATTGTCCAGTCAAGCTATCCCAAATGCGTAATAGGAGTTGATGGGCATTTTTAATAATAGGAGCACTTCGAAGAAACCCTATTCTCTATCACGGCATGGAATTTGACATGTAAATTGTTTGTCGTTGTGATAAAATGATAGAAACAAGTTGCAAAAGGAATGATAAATCCCACATAATGCCAAAAATGCAAAAAAAAAGTTAAATTCTTTTCCTTTCAAAACGCTTTGATTTAAAAATAAAAAATTTATTTGTGATTAAGGCTGGAAAATACTTGATATTAACCAATTATGATTAGTTGCACGTGGACGAGGCATTTGTACACTTGTGGCCAACGAAGTCCAGCTAGAGCATACACAGACGCACAACCATGCACAACTATAAGGGATTGAGGAAATTGCGAGGCAACATCTACTCCACACCACCTATGCACTGCCACCATCAATGCTCATTGTCCATCATTCCCAGTTCCGTCTCTATCTCTATCTCATCTCTCGGCATCTGCCGCTTCCTCATCCTCTATTTAAATCTCTCATCTCATCTAATTTTACATACCACATCTTCTTCCTTCTTACTGCAACTCCTTCCTCCATCGTTGTATCTGGATCGATTATTTGGCTCTATCACTCTCAATTGTTGTCTCTGGAAATGGTTGGTCTATGCCCTCACAAGGTTTCCAAATTCTTCTACATACCGATCTCCTCTATGATTGTTGCAAACATATCAATGTCATTGTCGGCAACTGCTCATGTTATTCGGCCAGTAAGGCATTCTAGGAAGTTGGGCAGTTTGGTGGAACAGCCAGAGGTGATATTGACATATCACAATGGTCTGTTGCTCGCGACTAAGCCAGGCTCCCTAAATGTCCATTTGATTTGGTATGGGAAATTCATCGCTGCTCAGCGTTCCATTGTGGGGGACTTTCTGCATTCAGGTATTAACTCAATTTTAACAAAGTCTAAAAATTTCTACAAAAATTTGAATTTACAAGAGAAAAATTGTGCACTTACTATACTTGTACTTCCCTGATAGTATTGGATGAATGTTGTTGTTCCTTAATAATATTGGATGAAGTTGTCTTGTTTGAATATTGTAGATAGATAGAAACATAGAGCTTATTTATGCTTCTTGTTCTACATTCTTCATTGATTCTGGTCCATTGATTGTTGATGTCATTCAGGTCCCTCTGCAGTTGATTCATAATAACTCAGGTCCCTTCTCTCATGTACATGTTTATGCAATATATACATGTTTTTTCTAACATTTCAGGTCCTTCTGCAATTGATTTCAAAAATATTTAAGGTCACAACTACCAACAATACAAGTTTCGTCGTCAATTCAGCTGCACAACTAAGTTTCTTTTTGCGAAACTTCCCCCCTTGCTGATGGGAAGATTGGTCCCCAAGTATTGTTTATTCTGCAGGATAATTCTTGCAAACTCAAACTGAAGAAATGGTAAAACAAAATAGAGAATTCATATTGGCCAAGCAAGTTGGTTTTCCTATATGAATTCAAGTTTGTATTGTGCCACTTTCGTGGATTTTCACAACCAAACACCTTTATTATTTTTTACCTTTTTTATTTTTTATTTTTTCTTTTTTGGATGAAGGTGGGGTGTAATGGAGTAGGGAAGTATGAAAATCTTATGAAAATAGGTTATATTGAAGTCATGATTTAGTAGTAAATGGATAGATAATAAGTCCAGACTTCAACGTGCATGATCGCGGAGCTTATCATACGGTATAGATGATGGATGAAATCATGAAAAATATGGCTTACGAAAGGCTTCTTTGGAGATTGATGTGACTTGACATGGTACAGAACTTGATTGCTTCTTCTAATGATTAGCTTCATGTCTTCTTGCCTTGACATCGATCATGTTGTAGGGTTTGTTGGTGTTGTTGGTCAACATCTAAGAGCAAGCTTCAAGAGTTTTAGTTTCATCAACTGAACTCAACATCAAGTGAATTTTCACTTTGCTTTGACTTGAAAATTTGTATTCATATTCTGGAATATGAATTTGACTTTTGAAAATTACTTCCTCCATGGAGTTCACTCCTTCATTCTTCCTATGACCTGCAAAAACATAGCACTTGCCTGCAATACAACATTAGATGATGGAGGAAGAGAGGTGTACAGTCTCTCTTCTTCCAATATATATGTAAAACATTACAAGCATTTCTTAGAAAACAAGTCCAAAGATGATACACAAACAAATTGCATTTATTTACCCCTTGAGCAATGGTGGCCAGCCTAGACCTCCTAGCGGTATTTTGTTTACAAAATATTTGTTTTATATCCAATTAGAGTGATTCCAAAGCCAAGTTGAAGTGAATTTGTATGGATACCTCCTATATAAATAGGTTTTCAAAATGATTTAAAATGATATGGAAAAAATTATAAGGAGTGCCATGTTTGATAGTGTTGCTTGTTAATTTTTAACTAGACCAACAGTCACTATTTGAAGTGTAACTTTTTCGATAAAGATCGGATCAATATGATTCCACTTGGAGATTAAAGTATATTCATTTTTATCTTTCCAACAGAAACAGGTTTTAGAAAATCTTAGGTTTGATATCACAAAATTGGTGATGAAAAGATCTAGGAGGCAAAATTTTACTATACTGTTTTGAAGACATGCATTCACTAAATGTGGCATAACTTTTTCATTTCACCTCCAAATGGGATGATTAAAATTGTGTCTTAAAATATACTCCCATATAAACAGGTTTTGAAAAGAAGATGATTTGGTATGTCAAATATGCCAATGAACAGTCAAAACCTAGAATTGTCACCATGTCGTTTTTTCGAGAAGTAGTTAGTATTTCACGAATAACATTTTCATATGATATCTGATTTAAGTGATTAAAATTGATTTGAAAACTAGATTCCGAGGGCTATCTTCCCTATGAATTTCAAATAAAAATGTTTCCATTAGAAACTTCAAATAGAGGTTGTACTAACTCTGTCCTCAACATTTCACTTGAGACCTAATTTTGATTTTGATCACATTTTTATTTGTGATATAAATTGAAAACTTCAAAATGGATACCAAAAATAGATTTCAAGAGATATGTAAAAAACATGATTTCAAAATGATCCTCTATGGTTACCCAAAATATGCTTGTTCTTACTGCATTTTGCCATGTAGTCCTTTTAAATGAATATTGAACCATGATTTGAAGAAATTGTTTGAAACAAACTTATTATGGAAGTCTTATTGTGAATTCATTCTACTTGTTTATTTATTCTATTCTATCCTATTCTATTTTAGAAAAATAATTCATTCTCTCAAGTATAAGAGAATTTCTAATGCATCCATTTTCGTAACACGATTATAAGTAAATTCATATCCAAATTTGAAAAATATACTTTAATAAATGTTTGGACATGAAAATTTATTTGATCATAAAGATTTGATGAGAAAGAATGTTAAAGAATGGAGTAGTGTTGTGAGCTAATGACTAGTTGAAACCAAGTTTTAACATGATCTTTGTCTTCTTCGTTCTCTTTAATTGTCATAGCACAAAACTCTTCTTGTGGTACTTGTTCAAAATCTTGTATGCACAAGGGATCATGTGATATACTTGCTAGAAATTCTTCAATTTATGGCTCTAATGTTTGATCTTCATTGCTTGTGATCCATGACTCATTCACCTCGTCACAAAGATAGCTAGAAGAAAGTTCTAGATTCTCTTCCTGTGGATCATCTTCATGGATGTTTTGTTGCTCTTCTATCCTTTGACATAAAGATTCATCCCTAGTGAGCACTCTAAATTGAGGACAAGGACTTGAGAATAGTTTTGTGGTGGCATACCATCCTTCTCTAAATGTTTTCTTTAACATCATTTTTTAGATCTTGTCTTGCAAATGGATTTTGTAGTTATTTTTTTATTTTATGTTTTTGTTGGGGGGATTTGTTTTGAGAATCTACTTTTAGGATCTCTATTTCTAGGCATAAAGAAACATAACTAAGAGAAATGTATACTAACTAAATTTGTTTAGTGTTTTTGTTTATCTTCTATTTGACTATGCGGATAATTGCCTCCCCGACAACGATGCCAAAATGTTGGGCTAATTTATTAACATAAATTAACAAAGTATTTAATTATCAATCTGGGTTTGTAAAACTTGGAGGAAAATCCACATTATATGGACATCAGATATAATCAAGTTTAGGAGATAAAATTTGAAGATTTAAAGAAGTGCATATTACAAATATAAACCTATTTTAACAACTTCTAATTCATTTATGTAATATATGAGGGAAGAGGCTCCTAACTTAGGAGAACCAAGTTGTCCTTCCCCTACAATACTACTTTCATGAAGATACATCTAAGAGCACTAATTAATATTGGTTTAAGATGTAAAAGAAGAGGCTCCTAACTAAGGAGGTCTATATTGTCCTTCTTCACAATCCTACTATATCACAATCACCATTGCTTCAAACCAGAAATGCAGAAATAACTTCAAATAAGAAATGGAGAATGAAATTTAGTTTTAGTTCAAGATCAAATAGAAGGAGAATTTAACTTAAATTCTTGTGTGTCCCTTCATATGTATATTAGAATTAAACTAATATTCATTCAACAATCATCACACATCTAAATACATTTGAAACAAGAACTAATCTATGAAAACTATGAAAATTGAACCAAGAAGTGCACTTAGCTTGGTGTGTGGGCCCTCCATCCTTGCCCTGCACACTTGAAGAAATCTCAGCTACAACAACTTCAGTAAATCAACCAAGCATGAACGAAAAATTGAAATGAAATAGGTTCTTCAAATTAGCTTCAAACTCCAAAGTGTCTCAGCATAAAACTATACAAAAGTTACATATAAATTACCATACATAAGCCTTCAAAGTCTTGGCTTAAATAGAAGTTTATGAAACAAACTGATCTATAATATTTCTAACAATCATATCTACTCATTCCACCTATCTAAGTCAAACTCATCCAATTCATCCCAAGAAATATGGTCAATCCCATAAAATCTCAAAACTGCCCTATTTCCTAAGGACTTTCTGGTGACTAGTCATATTTTACCAGCCTTGACCGGGCCTAATAAAGCTTGTTTTGAATGAACCAAGTGGAGTTAGCTCAGTCTTAGTTCCAAAGATTTCCATTCATGCATCCAACTCAAGCCCAAGTGTCCTGAAAATATGTCATCCACATTGCTATTATGAGAATTTCTGATTCAGTCCAAAATTGCACTTGAAACTCAATTTTCATAAAAACTTCTAGAAACTACAAAATTAAAATTAAACACCTAAATATGCATAAAATACATCAAAATGAGATGGATGTGATGGAAAATGGATGGAAAATATAAGGATTAAGTAATTTTTCTTAAGCAAAAATAGACCAAAACTGAGGGCCAACATGCACTTCATTCCATTGAAGTCTATGTTCTGAGCTAGAGATGTAGCACAAGTATTCATCAGAGACATGGTCAAACTACATGGTGTTACGAAGAATATTGTATCAGATATGGATTCAAAGGTTCACTTCCAAGTTTTGAAAGGAGTTATTTGTAGGTTTGGGCACAAAGTTGGCCTTCAGTACAACTTATCATCTGTAGACAAATGGACAATAGAGAGGGTTAACAAGATATTGGGAGACATGCTGAGGATGTATGTGATGCATCAACAACAAAAGTGGGAAGAGTATCTTCCACTGGTAGAGTTCTCTTACAACAATGGGTATCAATAATCTTTGAAGATGAGTCCATTTGAGGTATTGTATGGGTAGAGTTGCAATACTCCTACTAGTTGGAGCAATCCAGTTAATAGGGTGTTGATTGGATTGGACATGTTGGCAGACATTGAACAGGAAATGTAGGTTATAAAGAAAAATCTAAAGGCAACACAGGATAGGAAGAAGATTTATGCAGATCAAAACAAGTTATTAAGGGAGTTCTAGGTTGGGAATAGGTGTACCTAGAGTTTTCTTGGAGCACTCTTTGAGGGTGTGGCACACTTATATTTTTGGAGAAAGAAGGCAAAGGAATAGAAGGAAAGCATAAGAGTTAACGGGATCAACATCTATAAAATATTTTCCCTGCAGATACCGAGTTGCATGTATGTTTTCCTCACTACTTTTGGCATGCATGGCATATACATGTGGTTTGTTGGTTATGATCTGTCATTGGCATGGAAGATGGCCAACATTGACAGTGGATTTTCTTAGCCTTTCCATTTCTTAGATAGCCATGGTGATTGTAGATTCACTTTCTTCTTTTGTTTTGGGTTGGGTCTCATGTTTCCTTAGCTTAGGTTGAGTTACTAGTAACTAGAGCCTTGGTTGGACAAATGCTCTGGAGCCCTGTAACAACTTGGGTTGACTTAAGCCTTGGTTGGAAAAACGCTTTGGAGCTCTTGGTGGGTTGAGTTACTAGTCTTGGAGCCTTGGTTGGAAAAAATTCTCTAGAGCCATGGAAGGCTTGGATAGATACCAACCTGATGATGGTTTTGTGATGTCTGACTATGAGATGGAATGTTATGAAACTAGCTCGCAAAAATATAGAAACGATAGATCAACACCTTAGAAATAAGCCTCTTCGAGGGGGCAACCTTGTTTACATTACACAAATGAACAATTCTTAAATTATTCAAATGGAAAAACCTCCTTTCCATATATAAGAGTCTGAGGGGTCACAATATAACCAAGGCCGACCTAACAATAATAATATAAAGGCACACAAATAAAAATAGTGGGATTCTATGGGGCACAATAATAACAATATGGGGACAATAGGGGCACAACAATAACAATAAGGGATACAATGACAATAGTAATGGGGGAATCATTAGTATTATAGGGACCCAACATGACCCTCTCCTTCAAAAAGGTGTTGTCCTCAACGCTTGAGTAGTTCTGGATGCTTCTGTATAAAATTCTCATCCTCCCATGTGGAATCTTCAGCAGATAAGTTCTTCCACTTGATAATATACTCTGAAATTAATCGATTTCATAGCTATCGAGTTCTTGTTTCTGTGACTGCTTCTGGTTCCAATATAATTTTTCCTTCCTCGTCAAGTTCTGGCAATATTGGTTGAACTGGGAGCTTATCGCCTATAACCTTCTTTAAACATGAAACATGGAAAACTGGGTGCAATCAAGAAGTTGCAGGAAGCTCCAATTTGTATGCCATAGTACCAATCTTTTGCAACACCTTGTACAGACCATAATACTTTGGTGATAATTTATTATCCTTCTTAGCTTGCTTGAGGGACATTTGCTTATATGGTTTAGCCTTAAGAATACTCAATCACCTACATCAGAACTTCTTTCACTGCGATGTTGATCTGCCTGTTGTTTCATTCTATTCTGTGCCAACACGAGGTTATCCTTTAAGAGTTGGAGGACTTGTTGTTGATGTTCGATGTGATGTTCCACTGCCTGAACCTTAGAATTTTCTCTTAAATATGAGGTGATGGATGGTGGCTGATACCCATAAAGTGCCATAAATGGGGTCATTTTTGTTGCTGTATGGAAGGAAGTGTTATACCACCATTCAGCCAGAGGCAACCATTTTACCCATTGTGTTTGTTTATCAGATACAAAGCAACGAAGATATCTTTCCAAACATTTATTTACTATCTTAGTTTTCCCATGAGATTGAGGGTGATAAAATGAGCTATGAGCTAAATGAGTATGAAGACAAGAAAATAATTATGTCCAAAAATTTCTAGTGAAAATGGGATCTCTATTGCTTACAATAATCTTTGGGTTTCCATGTAGCTTTTGAATGGTTTCCATAAATGAAGTGGAAACTGTACTCACTTTAAATGGATGAGATAATGCACAAAAGTGTGAATACCTGGTAAGTCAGTCAACTACCACCATGATAACACTCTTTCCTTTGGACTTGGGTAAAACTGTGATTAAATCCATTGAAACTCCCTCCTAATGCTGACTTGGAATGGATAAAGGTTTTAATAGTCCTGGGGTCTTAATTATTTCAACTTTATTTTGTTGGCAAACCAAACATTCCACCACAAAATTTTGAATATCTAATTTAAGGCCATCGCAAAAAAAATCCTTCTTAACCCTATGGTAGGTTTTTAGAAATCCTGAGTGCCCTCCTAAGGGAGAGGTGTGCAATTCCCTAGGAATTTTTTGTTTGAGTTGGGAATTCTTACATAGGTATAACTGATCCTTGTACCATAACGAATCATTTTTCGAGCTAAATGTATCAGATGTATTGGGATCTTGTTGTATCTTTTGAATGAGTTCCCACACTTCCTTTTCATTCTTCCATTCATCCCTTGCTTTGTTTATCCAATTTGGTTGGATAATATAAATGGCACAAAGAAATGCCTCCACATCCTCATCCTTTATTGAGAGTGCATCTACCACAACATTTTACTTCCCTTTTTTGTAGATGATTTCAAAGTCACAACCCAAAATCTTTGTGAACCATTTTTTCTTCTCTTCTGAAGATAATCTTTGTTCTAAAAGATATTTAAGACTATCATGATTTGTTTTTACCTTGAAGTGTCTTCCCATTAGGTAGGGTCGCCATTTCTTAAGTGCATGTAGTATTGTCAACATTTCCTTCTGATAAATAGCTTTGTGTAAACACTTTCCTTTGATTGGATGAATTTTTAAAGCAATGGGTCTTTCTTCTTGCATTAAAACAACATCGATTCCATTTCTTAAGGCATCACATTCCACAATAAAGGTTTTGTTAAGTCCGGTGTAGCTAAGACTGGTGCTTGGAACATTGCTTCTTTAAGATGCTCAAAGTCCTTTGTTACTTCTCGAGTGCATGAAAATGCATCCTTATTCAATAATGCTGTTAGAGGTGCTGCTATTCTCCCATAATTCTTAACAAACTTGTGATAATACCCTGTCAACCTAAGAAATCCTCGTAGATTCTTTATGGATGTGGGGATTTTCCATTCCTTAATGGTTTAAATTTTACTAGGGTCTACCTTAACACCTTCATGAGATACACCATAACCCAGATATTCCACCTCTTTTACTCCAAAGAAACATTTGGAGATTTTTGCATATAATTATTTCTCCTCCAACAGTTTGAGCACCATGTCAACATGTTGGACATGATCCTTCCAAGACTTGATGTAGATTAGTATATCATCAAAAAATACGAACACAAAGTTTCTAAGGAAGGGTTTGAAAATGGAATTCATCAACCATTGAAATGTAGAAGGGGCATTAGCAAGGCCAAAAGGCATGACTAAAAATTCATAATGACCCTAATGAGTTCTATATGTTGTTTCTGGAATGTCTTCAGTCTTCATTTTGATTTGATGATATCTTGAATGAAGATCCAACTTGGTGAAGTAAATTGATCTACGTTATTCATCCAATAATTAATCAATGACAGGAATGGGAAATTTATCTTTAATGGTGATCTTGTTGAGCTCCTTATAATCTAGACACATGCGCCATGATCCATCCTTCTTGTGAACCAATACTAATGGAGCAGAGAAAGAACTTTGACTAAGTTGCATTATACTAGCCTCTAGCATTTCTGCAACCATACGTTCAACTTCACTCTTTTGGACATAGGGATATCTATAAGGCCTGATGTTTGGAGGAACACCTCTTGGAATCAAATTAATAGCATGATCATGATTAAGAATAGGTGGGAGGCCTTTGGGAGTCTCAAATACATTGGAATGATTGTCCAATACTTTTTGGATATGTGGAGTAATGGATGATTTCGATCTGGGAACCTCTAGTGAACATAATTGTGTAATTATGCCTTATTGTTCTTTCTTTAGAATCTTTGTCATTCCATTACAGTTGATTATCTTTCATGGTTTCCTTGTGATATCCCTTAATTCAACTTCCTTTCCTTCTAAAGAGAAATTCATAAAATGTTCTTGAAAATTAAAAGTTATTATACGCAAGGATTGTAGCCATTCGACTCCTAGTATAACATCAGCACCACCCATTGGAATGGAAAACAATGGGATATTCAATACATATTCTCCCATGGATAGCTTGATATTATGGCACTTTCCTTAGAAATTTATGGTTCCTCCACTTGCAACCATCACTTGACACTCTTGGTGTTGGATATAGAAGCAATTCAATTCCTTGGCTATCTTACAATGAATAAAATTATGGGTACTTCCCGAATCAATCAACACTATTACCTTTTTCTTCTTGATATGCCCTTCTATCTTGATAGTTTGAGTAGTGATAATTCTAGCCAATGCATTACAAGATATGGTCGGATTCATTTCTTCCTTTTCTAGGGTTTTTTCCTAGTGTATATCCTCTTCTTTTGACATTTCTTGTTCCTTTTCTTCCTCCTCTTCACAATATTCTTGGCACACTTATGACCTTTAGTGTATTTGCTATCACAACTATAACAAAGCCCTTTTGCTCTTTTTTCTTCCAATTGTTGTGGTTTCAACCTTGTAGGTGGCAGATGGCTAGGGGCAGCAACACTTCCATGTTTATGATTGTGAGTGTTAGGCTTCTTGGCTGCCATAATTTTGCTTTCCATTTTTATTGCCAAACTGAATGCCTTCTCCAATGAATTCAGTTCCCAAAGGTGAACCTCATGTTGGATGTTATATTTTAAAGTCCCTATGAATGCAACAATCCTATGCTTGTTTGGAATATCTTTTACCATTATATTCAATTTTTGAAAGTCATAAATGTGCTCCATCATTGAACCCTTTTGTTTGAAATTTATCAATTGGCTAAAAAAAATGTTGGTTTTTGTATCGTCATAATGTGTTATCATTTCATCTGTAAAAATATCCAAAGTGACAATTTTTTTATGAGAGAAAAGCCATTGACACCATACAAACTGATTTTTTTACAAATATAAAGTTACAATGCATAACTTTTGTGTGTTTTGCACATTATGGAGATCGAAAAATTGCTCCATCTGTAGTATCCATGTTCCAGGATTGTTGCCATCAAACTTCCTCATATCGATATTTGGAATATGGTGGTTCTTCAATCCAACATTAGAGCCTATCAAATCATGATTAACATTTATTTTATTCTCATCATGAGTTTCCATTACTATCCTTTCACCATTAGTAAGCATTTCTTGTAGAAACTTTGTCAAATTTGTCTTCAAATCTTCCATTCCTTTCTTTAAATCGTCCATATTAGCTTCCACGCCATCCATCTTAGCTTCTGAGCCGTCCATATTAGCTTTAATGTCATTCATCTTATCTTCTACACCTTTCTTTAAACCATCCATCTTAGCTTCTGATACTTTTTGTGCCAGTGAAATTTGTTGCACTTGGTCTCATAATTTTGATATATCATGTTGCATTTCTTCCTCTTCTTCATGAGTCATGCTAGATCTTTCAGGATGCTTACTAGGTATTTATATTTTCTTTCTTCGGGGCATCAATTATTGATAATAATGCTTCACTATGCCCTTTGAATTCCTTCAAACTAATTTTTCAAACCAAGCTTATGCAAAAATTCAAAAAACTACACTCCTTTCTTCACTTTGTAGGAGCTCCATATTGAATCTGATGTATCTCTGTAATTTTGGATCTCCAAGGTTTGAAATTTCCTCTTGTGATAACACTCTAAGTAATATTTCTAACCCCACAATTCTGATTAAGTTTGGATTCTCCAATGAAGAGCTATGCCAAATATCCAACAATGACCTTGGTATAGACTGGTTCAATAGAGCGAACTTGTATGATGTTCTGCGGGTCACTGTTTCAACCTTAGGTTCTGAAAATGATACCCATAAAGTTATAGTCTATTCCCTTTCTGTAACTTCTTACGAAAATTCAACTTGATGCTCAGAGCAAACGTTACGACGATTTTCCCAAGGTCACCTGTTTGGAATGTAATTTGGGGGTCTACAAAAACTCTAAATTTCTCATATTATATCTCTCAAAATATAGCGAGAAAAGATCTGAAATTTGGGTATTATGTTCAGAACGATTCCATCTCAAATGGGTTTTTGTTTTAGCTTCTGAAACTTTGTAGAGAAAACGTTATAGTGAAAATTCCACGATGACTTGTTTGGAGCATCGAAACCCTAGAATTGAAAGCTCTCATACCAAATGTTATGAAACTAGCTCACAAAAAGATAGAAAAGATAGATCAACACCTTAGAAATAAGCCTCTTCGAGGGGGAAACATATTTTACATTACACAAATGAAAAATTATTAGATGATTCAAATGACAAAACCTCCTTTCTATATATAGGAGTCTAAGGGGTCAGAATATAACCAAAGCCGACCTAATAATAATAATATAAGGTCACACGAATAACAATAGTGGGATTCTATGGGGCACAATAATAATAATATGGGGATAGTAGGGGCACAACAATAACAATAAGGGATAAACGACAATAGTAATGGGGTAATCACTAGTGTTATAGGGACTGAACACGAAATCACTGTTTGATGGGTTGAGGTGGTTTTCCTCTAGAAGCCCTATATGGTTTTAGATTGATGTGCTCTATGAGATCCCACATTCATGCTTGGAACATGGAATGGGGGTGAATATTTGAAGAGATATTTGGCTTATCCATTCTATGGTTGGGTGGAACGTGGAAGTCCCATCCTAGGTTTGGATTTTTCATCATTAATACGAGATTATTTCTCCTTATATTTGTATGAGTGTTATACTGGTTTATATGTGGATTATATGGTCATTATTTCCTTGGTATTCCTTTTGCTATTATGTTGGTTATGTATATGTTTTATGACATAAGCTATATATGAATCTCATCACATTTTTAATTGTAAATGAATGAACAATGTAGCTATGACCTAATGGATGAAATGGAAGTTAATGTGTTGAGGAATCAATTCTTCACATCAATTCTCAGCTAAGTATGAGACTCCTATGCTCAGATATGTTATTTATACCTATAGACTACATGTTCATGATATGTTTGATGAAATGTCTATCATGGCTAGTAGGGGCCCAGTCAAAGTCTAATTCAAGTGACTTCATTTGTATTGTCATTTCCATATTATCTTGTTGTTGGCTTCATTTGGGTTGACCTAGGTTCGATCTATACTACACACCAACAAAACTCTCAACCACTGGTCCGTTTGGCAATGACCTGCAAGCAGATCACAGTCTCACCCGAAGTAATTATGGGAGGATGCAAAACCAAGTTTTTGTAGCCTTGAAGGATGTGGAGATGTTGTATTATTAAGTTATTTTATTCTTAACATTCATTAATCACTTTGCCACATTACATTAATCATTTAAGAATACCATATAAAACCATAAACCATCATAGTGCAGAAATCAAATGCAGTTGTAATAACTGCAACTCTAAAACAAATAATAAGAAAATATACACATGAAGACACCCAATTACCATGGTTCACGCCAATTTGGGGCTAAGTAAACAAGAATTATTGCTTATATAATGAATCTGTGTATGATAAGAATTTCTTGTCCTGTGCACTAAGCTGCATAATCTGACCTCTGCGCACTTAGCTGCAGAGCCTCTTCTTTGCCACAAAACTACAAATCAAAATAATACAACCATAAACACTAATTTGGATCCAAAGATAAATATGATGATTCTCTTATTATTATTTCACCCTATATATACTATTACATCAGAGGGTTACATCATTACAATACCATGGACTCCATAAAACAAACAACTATGGCCCAAATGGGCATTATCCTTTACAACATAACGTGCTTTTACAAAAAGGAGGGGCTTCAAACCACTGCTACGCCCTTCCACTGCGTGGTATATTCCAAGTGCTCGACTATGTAGTCCACTTCATGTTCCCATGCTCTACTACGTTCTCCACTACATGCTCCACTTTCCACTCCACTCCACAAAATGTAGAGTCTTTTTCCAAAATCTTGGCCAAGTTGGGTTGCACCCAACATGCCCCCAACACTCACATGTGACTCAACCCGAGTCGCTCATCCTATTTGCCTTTAATATTTACTACAATACTATTGTAGGCACTATTGAACTATTGTAGAATCTCTGTGAATTCTCTTTATTGCACACTTCCTCCAATAGTGCTTCTGTGACAAGTTCCGTAGTTTTTTTCATCATTGTTGTTTCCCTTTATCGAAGTTTTTGAAGCTTATCATATACTTCTTGAGATAGTTGCAGAGCCTCATCCTACCATGGTTAAGTTCTCTCTATCAAAACTCACTCTTTCTTCCTTAGCTCCTCTATCGTTTTCTGGAGGGCATTTCCCTCATTGATCTTGGCGAGATTTTGCGATATTAGTAAGGTCTTCACAGTTTCCCAAATCTCTTCCAACTATTGTTGCTTCTACTGAATGCCTTCCTGTAATTTCTACACATTTGGATCTTCTTGCAGCGAAGTCAAAATCTGTAAGATTTCATCCAAAAGCTTCCCACAATATTCAAATGTTGTGGGGATGTTGACCATTGCAGCCTTTAGGTCCTTCTCCCTCTATTCCTGCTCTTCCTGTGGTGTGGTTGGCTATAGATTCATCTGCAACTCACTGATCCTCATTTGATATGAAAATTGTACTTCTGCGATCTTTACCTTCTATCCTTTTACTGTAAGGTTGAGCTTCACGTCCTTGTCCTCCACTAGCTCTTCTTCTTGGACATCCATGTCCAGAATCTCTCATCATGTGGCTTCAACCACTTCCTATTCTTTTGATGTTGCTGAATTACCTGATCCCTCTCCTAGATCGCCTTATCGAGCTTTTGTTGCACCAAAGCTCACTCTTTCTCTACCTGAATGTTCAACTTTGAAGTGTGTTGTTCGCACACATTCAACTCATCTATAATATCTATATGCCGGTTGTGCAATCTTTGCATTGATACTATTGCGATGCTCATGTTAACATACCTTCATTCCTTAACCTATTTCTGAACCTTAGTAGAGTCAAACTGCAAGGCTCTAGTAGGTATCTGTGCTATCCGCGTTGCAAGTGTAGGCTCTACTGGACTTTCTTCTCCAATATTCTCCACTACCTGCGCTGGTTTTCTAACTGTCTATGTCAGTATCTTAAGTTTTGCAATTCGTTCATACAAACTTGTTAGAAGTGTGTTGTAGTGATCTTCTAACCTATTCTATGATTATGTTGTTGCCTCCTGAATTCTGTCCCCAATATGATCCAATTCCCCATCAGTGAGGACCACTAGAATTATATACTTTACTTTTTCTTCCTTTTGTTTCGTTTTGGTTCTTGTGGCAGCTTCGGTGCCTGCCTTCCTCTTATCTGTGATATCTGGGTCTGTCTCTGTCTTTTTAGGTTCTTTGTTCTTCTCATCACCTTTAGGAGGATTCTGGTGACCTTCATCATGTTGCTCCTCTAGCTCCTACTCATGCTCATTCTTATGTTTCCCACTAGCTTCCCCATCTTGTGATTTGTCCTCCTTTGTTGGACTATCTTGTGCCCTTGACTCTAGCGCAATCATCCATTTGGCGGGCCACTGTAACTTCATCTTACCCATTAATTCCCATGTCGACTTTGTCAGGACATTATCATTAGATCCCAAATCCAAAATAATTTGATCCATCTTATACATTCCTATCTTCACTCTAAGCCTCATCTCTCTTCTGATTCTCTTTTGTTGATGAAAATATACGGATCACAATAATACAACCATAAACACTGATCTGGATCCAAATATAGATGGGATGATTATATTCTTATTATTTCACCCTATATATAATATTACATCGGAGGGTTACATCATTACAATACCATGGTCCAAATACCATGGACTCCCTAAAACAAGAAACTATGGCCCAAAATCCCATTATCCTTTACAACATTAAGCACTTTTATAAAAAGGAGGGGCTTCAACACACTCTGATGCCCTTATACTGCATGGTATATTCCAAGTGCTCCACTAAGCAATCCACTTCATGTTCCGCTGCTCCACTATGCACTCTGTTGCATGCTCCACTGTGTTCTCCACTACACAAAATGTAGAGTCTTTTGCAAAAATCTAGGCCAAGTTGGGTTGTGCCCAACACTTACTATTCTAAAGGTGTCATTCAATTCTTGGAAGTGACCTGGGCTTGAAAAAGTGGATCAAATCCCAAGGATGCTGACACATAAGTGACAAAAATAGTCCCTGGATGTTGGCATGCCTATAGCATGGGAGCTTACAGAGCCTCTTGGACACTAGCAAACCTATAGCATGGGAGTGTCCAGGGGTCAAGTGGTCCAAAATGTCAGTGGGACCCAGGGGCTAGTTGGCAGAAAGGTTGGGTTGCTTCCTAAGAGTCCGAATGTTGATGTTGAAGTTTTCTATGGTGTGTTTGCTTTGGTTCCACTTCCTTAATGTGATTTAAGTGGTTGAAGCATATCAGTGGCCTCTTGTCACATGTTTACTCCGGATGGACAGTTTCTTGGGTAGATGTGGGAGGAGGGTGTTACAACATGTGTATCTAAGCTTAATACATATAAGGGCATACCATGACATAACTAAAATTAGGACTTATAGAAATCTTCTTGAGGTATTAATGATGTGATGGATATGGCTTGACATGGTATGGAACTTGATTTCTGTTTTAATGTTGGTCTTCATATTCCTTTTCCTTTATCCCAATACATCTTCAAAAATTTGGAATTGTTTGTCTTAGTCAAAAACTAGTTTGAAACATGATTAATTGGGATATTAACCATGAGAGGCAACTTCCCTCACTTATCCTATAGTTGATCGGATCAACAAAAAACAATCTTAATGATTCTAGAAACAAAGCCCATACGACATCTTTCTCTTGGAGGTTCACAAGTATGCCAATTGAAGATAAGGGCTATTTGATTTGTATTATGGTTACAAGATCCAAAATCATTGTTACTAAAAGTTGGTTTTGGCTCTCTTACAACGAATTATCATGGTTTTGAATCCACTTCGATAAACCTTTAGAGAACATGTCCCCTTGGCATGAATTTCTTGCTTTAAGAATCATTCATCCATATATTAACCATATTGATCCTCTCGGGACCTACAAAAACATAACACTTGCCTACAGTAAAACATGAAATGATGGAGGAAACGAGGTTTAAGGTATATATTGATCCAATATTTACACAAAAAAAATGACAAACAATGCACATAAAAGAAATCCAAGGATAAATAAACAAAGACAAATACATTTTTTTACATATTGAGAAGTGGTGGCCAACTTAGACCTCCCAACAATATTTTATTAAGAAAATATTCATTTGATGTCTAACTTGAGTGATTCAAAATCTTGATTAAAGAGGATTCATCGGGTTATATCCCTTATAAACATTATTTTTAATTCCATAAATTGATATAGCAAATGTGTTATATGACAACCTACTTGCTAAGGTTGCTTATAAATTTTTGCTAGACCAACATTTAATATTTTGAGCACATATTCTTTGTTTGATGATATATGAAGGTGATTCCACTTGGAAATGGAAAGTGTTAAACAAGTAAAAATTAAAAATGAAAACAAACTAGCTCAAACAATTGTAGCTTATCTCTGGGATGAGATGTGATGGCTACATGAATTTTCTAGAGTGAGTTATAGTGAGGGCAAAATTCCATTTTAATATTAGAAGCAATGAGGAAACCCTAAACTTCCAAAAACCTAACTGTAGGAGATGAAATGTTAAAAGGCTTATGGGCCGCATTAGGGTTAGTTGGTACATCAACTTCTCAGGGTCATAACTTTTTCATACAATATATGTTTAGCACCATAGTAGCCCATTGGAAAACTCTAGTTGATAATTATATATTTTTACTAACTTAGGCTCTGCCTGTTGCTACAATCTAAGTCCATGCCATGTAAAAAAACGTCATTTAGGGCCTCAATATAGCCCCAAAATTTAGGACTTGAAAAGCTAAAGAAAAATTGCCAAGATGGAGAATTGTTCTTTAACTCAGTGGAGCAGGTGGATGACCATTGATATCCACTTTGACTAATGTTGTTTTTCTAATATTTAATCATAAACTTAAAAAAAATAAAAAATTGCATTGGAAAATATGGAGTATAATCCCACATATAAGTTTTAAAATAGTTTTATTATAAGGTTGTAGAAAAGTGGGAAATGATTAGAAGTTAAGGAAAATGATGTGAAATAATGGTAATAATTTTGAGAACTCAGCAATGTTCATGCATGCCCTTCAAGTATCCAATTTTCTATGATCAAGAAAATGGTACAACAATTGAGACCATGTCAATTCAACAAATTCCTACCTTGTTGAGAGACCATTACTCATTAAGGAATAAGGATGACACTTTTTGCATGCTCCTAAACTAAATTTCACAAGTTACTAAATTCATTCCCTCGCAACAACATGCAATCTCCAAATAAAAGTATTATAAAATTTTCATCAAAAAACATGGACAATAAGTGTGAGTAGGTGGAAAAGAGATATTATTTCTTCTCTCCTGGTGATACTATGTATATTTCTTAAGAAACCCATTACCCGTGTGTGAACTAATTATAAAGCATGTTCCCTATTCGAACACAAATATAAATCAATACATTAAATAGACCTATAATCATAAATTAAAAACATATTATTAATTTCATGGCATATCATAACATCTTACTTCACATACTACGTAATGTAAGACAAAGAATAAGTAGTTTTGATGCTCCTCGTACTTATTTATTTCTGTGTTTTTTCGATGGAATTTCATAACTTATAACTTGTTAACATATATACTATTTGAAGGAAATTTTTTAATTAGTTCTGATCTTTTGGGAAAGCAATACATCTAAAGGTCTTGTGGTCATAATATTTTCTGAGAAGCTCAAAGAAACGAGTGGGAAGGTAGAGTCAAAGAGTTAACCTTACCTCTTTCTAAAAGTGGTGATGTGGGTATGGTCTAAACGTCAATACAAATTGTCATGATTAGACTTTTTTCTAGTGAGGTGAAAGGGACGCTGAATACGTATTGGAAATTCAAAGTCTTTGTAATTTAAATTCAATTAAAGGGAAAAATTTAGTAAATTTAAAATTTTAAAAATTATGAACAAATTTCAAATTTACAATATTTGTTTGGGGTTAAATTATATATTATATTTCATGATTATAATGTATTTATAACATGTTTATGGTTTTATTTATCCAAAAAATATAATGTATTTATAACACATTTTTAATAGGCTTAATGGTTAAGAGCATGTATTTTCTCCCAAGAGGTCACAGGTTCAAAACGAGAGGGGGTAGAGTATGTATGTCTTTGTAGATTTAGTAGTCAAATCACTACGTGGAGGTGGGTCCCTTATCCCACAAACAAGGGGCTCTCATACACAAATTTGGTATCTGGCTTCGGCGTGACCTTACAAATTGAAATTATTATTCTTATTATTATTAATATAGAATATGATTTTAAATTTTTAACTTTTTAAAAATGGTTTCATTTGTAAAAAGTTTTTTCCTCTTCATGTGATGTAGTGATTTTTTCAATTTTTTCATAATTAATGTAAAGGTGCAATTTAGTTGGGTTATGGTTAATAGTATAACTATATATATGTATATATCTTTTTTTTTCGTGTAAAAAGTTTGATTTAGAGATGGTCTCTTGTTTATAGAAGGTTATGAATTACCAAGAGGAGTTATGAATTACCAATTTAATATTTAATTTGATATTTTTAAAATTAAGCATTATTATTTTTATGTATAAAATATTTTTATAATTTTTGTATGAGAAATATAAATGTTTTGATTTAGGGATTATTTATTTTTAACAATAAGGCTTGAAGTCATTGCATCAATTGTCTATCATATTTTTTATTTTTTTTAATTTTTATTTTTTTATTTTTTATTTATTTTATTTATTTTTTATTTTTTTTTATTTTTTTTCTGAATTAGGCTATTCTATTATGTACAAAAGACGAAAATACAATTACAGTCAGGCTTTACAGCGGGAGCCTGCTGCTAGAGATAATGGCAGAAGGGCTCAACCATTTGGCCATGCTTGCAATTAGGACCCAAAAAATTCCCCCGCAGGGGAGGACCATAGAAGTTCCCACGCAGGGGAGAACCAGAACCAAAATAGTGAACAACAATCCCACGCAGGGGAGTGCCACGGAGGCCAACTTTCTCATTCCCAAAAGAACAGCCATCTGTCTCATTCCAAAAAACCCCAAAACACTGACACAATGACACATCTACGACTTAACCAACCTTGACAAAACGACACATAAATAGACAATGACAAGTGGACGGGGAAACCTGACCAGAGAAACCAAGAGCCACCACTCGGACATCAATTCCAAAGTTGGAGCCGCGAGCTATTCTTCCGGCTTCTCCTCCACGATCGGGCAGGGCCTGTAGTAGTCCTCCTCCAGCTCCGTAGTTGTAGCTTCCTCAGCCTCTGCAGGTGGACATTCACTTCCATCCTTGTGAGGATTCAGAACCTCAACGGACTTTCCTTTGTCTACCTGGGCCACGTTGGCCTTGTGGATTTCTTCTCTCGGAGGTGCTGGAACAGGCGGAGAGCTGGTGCCTCCTTCCTCCTCAGGTTCATCAATAAACAAAACTGAGATATGAGCGTTGATACGCGGCCGAGTCAGACGGCTGTCAAAAGAAAAAATGGTCGAGCCAAAGAAGGGTGCATCAGAGGTGCCAGAGGAGCTAGCTTCCAGGAGTTGGGTAGGCCGAGAGGGATGTGAGACGGCAAAGCTGGGGCAGTGCGGGAAATGACAAGGTGGGCGCGTTTCCTCCGCAGCTGGGTGTCGCGAGGTTCCTCCTCTGTTGGAGCCCCGACAGCTCAGCATCCTTTGGCGCTCATGAACCATACTAGCGGGGAGGTTCAGGGAATGATTCAGCTGAACAAACAGGTTCGAGCTGTGACAGAATAGGGAAGAGCCTGTATTAACCAGAAACTAGGTGCGGATTAACCAGAGATCATAATGCAGGTGGGCAGGGACGCGGAGATCAGAATGCAGGTGGACAGGGGCGCGGAGAGGGCCACTGTAAATAGAGCTTCCAGCTCTACCTCGGTGGTCGTCTTCCATAAAATCTGCAATCACATCCATCACAGAGCCGAGAGGGGAAGCGCAGCCGAGAGAGGCCGGAGTGTTAGTGCTATCGGCCTGTCAACCTGTGGTTATTAAAGCCACCATCCTGGGATGACCAGCACCTCCGCAGCCCAATTGAGCCTTGCGCGTGATGGGCACGTGGTCTTCACGAGACCCCTGTCCCATCAACCTTAAATCTCTAGCTAGCACTCACATCCGAGAATCAATATCTATCATATTACTAATAAGAATTGAATTTATTTGAGGAAGATCCTAAACATTCCTCCCAAACACCTTAGATATATTAATTGACATATTTATTATTATTATTAAAAAGAAACAAAAACTTTCACTACTAATATCATCTAATTCAACTCACATTCATAATCCAAAAATTATATGCTCTATTTCAATATCTCAAAAATACCTTAATTTTTTATAATAAATATGAAAATATAAAATAATGCCATTAAACACCAATTTGATGTGTGAATTGACCAATCTTAAAAATAAATTATTATACAAAATGTCTTGGAATTCTAACTCATATTTATAATCCAAAACCTTTATTATCTCATTTGATTGTTTTAAAAATACACCGGGCTCACTTAATGAATCTTTGATACATCACGTGTTTTCGTGACATACTAAACAATACCACTAATTTGACTATATATTTGGAAAACACCTCTAAAAACCACATTATTTAACCCCTAGCAATACAAATCCAATACACCTTGATAATTTTAAAATCCCTTACTTTCATTAGATATTATAGGTATCCATTTTTTAATTAACATTTTGTATAACTGTTTATATTTTTCGATTAACTTTGAACTCCATTTTTTCTCCTTGCCAATATAAAAACCCTTTATCTCTTATATACCTCAATATTGCAGTCACATGCTTTCAACATCAATCCTATTATCAATTCTGTGAGATGGTAGAGAGAGTCCAGTAGCATCATGAGTTGGCCAGGTTGTTTGTGCTCCATCTTCAAAATGGCCATGTCATTCTAGCAAGTGTGACATTCACCTTGACACTGGAGACTATTTCTCTAGAAACTCGCATTCCAAATGTCGGTGAGCAGTGGCATAAAAGGCAGCAGATTGACAGAGAACATTATGAGTGTTACATTAAGGCTGGTTGTCAGAGGCATCTCAGTAGAGTTTTTCCCTTTCGGTATCTGAAAGACACATATGCTCCCCTGATGAAACTCATAATTAAATATTTTAGCTGTGAGGACCAGTTTTCTTGCCTGTATGCCTACCATATCAGATTGTTAATGTAGTTTACTAGGGTGAGAATGATGAATCTCCCCTATTTCTTTTACCGAAACATTGAGAAGATGACCACCTTAGTGCAAAGGAAGTCTCCTCAACAGTACTATAACAACATATATCATTTTGCACTAATCAAAGTTGTGGTCTTGCATCAGCTTGGTTTATAAAACACTTCATGGGAGGATTTCATTTCACATGAGGTCCTCAAGTACCTCCAACAGCTTTCCATGAGACAGGTGGACCTTCACATCGGCAGGAGATTCATGAGACATAGACCGCTAATGTGCCAATGTTTATCACCTACCAAAAGGGCACTAGAAGGTTGTTTGCAATGGCAAAGCGAGTATTATCTCCACCTGGGGTGGAATGGGTCTCACTTCCTCCATCAACAGAATAGGTACAGGACAAGGGCAAGCAGCCACTACATGATGATGGGCCTTCAAGAGGGTAGGAGATAGATTTCATTCTCATTCAGGATGATGACACTGATTTGGGCTCACAAAGCTCAAAGCTTAAGGAGATAATTCAAGAGCAAAAAGCAGACATTAATGATTTTTTTTTCAATATAGAAAGAGCCAAGTGGATAATCAAGTATATGGAGCAAAGAAAAAAACAACTAGAGGATCAGAAAACCATTATGGAGCTACAAAACATACGAGAAAACTGACAAGCTGCCAAGAGGAGTAAAGTGAAGCTCACACCACTTGAACAAGAAATCAATGCTGATCGTGAGTCTTGGCTTGAGAGGGAAAATATCTACTTGGAAAAGTTGCTAGAGACTTCCAACAGAGAGAAAACTATGTTGAGGCACATGGCCTACCGTTACTTGGCGAGAAACAAAAGTTGCAAGGCACGAATCAGGAACTTCAAGGCCAAGTTGAAGAAAGCATCAAGGAAGTGAAAACAACAAGATAGACTTTAGATCTTTGCTGAGGCTTCCTTGGCCCAACACAACACTTAATGGAGGACACTCAGCCAAAATTTCAAGAAATTTGGGACACATTTTACAATTTTGGAATTTTTGGCCCAAAAAACAGGTTTTTCTGCCCGATGCGTCGCGCCACCTAGCGCCCGCTTTTGATGGAGACCTTATTTTGAGGAAAACTCGGAATTTTTGCATTTTTCATGGAAAAATATGCATTCCAACAAATCACCAAGAAATTTTTATAGGTTTTGAGCTTCCAAAAATGTCAAAAACACCTAAACAAATGACCTTTCTACCCCTCTTTAGACATACATGAAGTAGTGTTGGGAGAACTTAGTTTTGGAGCTATAAATAGAGTTCAAAATAAAACATTCCAACTGTTCTGTAAAGTAGATAGGTAGACCTTTCCAACAAGCACACTTGGAGCAAATTTGGACACAGGGAAGGCCTCCAAAAGCAGCTGCAAAAAGGCGCTACGCATAGGGAAATCAGCGCGACGCATTGGAGGAATTTGGCTCATTTTGGCCAAAATACTCTGTTTTTTGCCTAGTTTCTTGATAGGTTGACTTTTCTCCTTCTAATTGTCAAACTCATGGTGTAATTTGATGTGAATTGATGGATTTTTATGTAATTATGTTAAATTTTCACTCATAGAGGTAGATTCATCCATGAAAATGTAGTTTGCAACTGAATGAATAAGTTCCCTAGTTTTTAGAGGCAAGTTGTTCTTAGTTTAGAATTTGTTGGAACAACTCCTAAACTCATGAGCTCGACCTCTATAGGCTATGATGAGTTTTTTTTGCCTATATCTTGTGATTTTTCAGTCATTAGCAAAGGTTGGACTTTTGGGAAAGCTTGGAGCTTCATTGTATACTCATATTAGCAGTTTGACTATGGAATAGGCCAAAGTTTGTAGCACTTTATGGGATTCATGTGGCATCTTGATTTGGTATGGTGTTTCCTTCTGTAATTGTAAGTTTACATGTGTTTTATGTATGCCATCATCTCTCTTTACTTCATCTTAACTAAATCAAACAAGGTTAAAGGTAAAATTCATTGATTTGCAGTGCTCTACCTAGAGTTTGTTTAGTTATTTATGTTTTCAACTGTTTGAAGAGGATACCTGAGGCTTATTTGCCCTCTTCAACTCCTCACTTATCTAAAATCTCTCCATCTCATTCAATTTGAAGTACCAAACCATTTTCCTACATTGCTCCATAGAGATCTCTGCAAAACTGAGCCCATTCCTCATACCCAAAACTGCCTTTCACATTTGAGCCAACAAAACATCATCAAATTCAATCAAACTCTTCTGAACACATATCTAGCCTAAAATCAGTCTTTACATCAGTCATCTCAAGCCTCATTGATCATATTTTGCTGATATTGACAAGGAGAGAGCCCTCTCCCAACCTGGTAGGGCTAGTTGCCAAGCTAAGTGTGGTTTGATGTTATCCCGGATCCTACCTTTCTCAGCCTGAGGTAGATTTAGTTCCTAACACCGCTATCTTTCAAGAAAGATGTGCTTTTGTTTTTTGTGACAGGCAGCTTCAAATCACAGCTTGATTTATTCAACTATATCATTAGTCTAGCGAGCTTGTGATGTTGTTTTTATAACCTACTATCCTTAAATCATGGTTAACTTATATGACTATTTAATGCAATCTGCTATTGATAAGGTTCAACATTTCTTCATCGCTTTTCCTGTTATCATAGTTTAATAACTTTATTTATCTAACTGGATTGTATTGAAATGGTGAAGGGTCTTTGCCCTAATTTGTAAGGGTAGCATGATGAAATTCCTTGAATTACCTGTCACGTATTGTATTTATCATTTTATTATATCTATTGTTTCCTTTGTTCTTATCAAATTGTGCATGTTGTTTCATTATATTTATATATAAATTCTTATTTTTCTCCATCCCTGTTACTCAATATTTGGTTTATTAGCAAGGGCTTTAGCATTCCCATGTTCACAAGAAAAAAGAAATTATGGGGAGTAATACGTTTATCTTTGTTCTGTGACTTTTTTTTCAATACTGAAAGATACTTGTTTAAACTTGTTTTCAATACTGAAATGTACTTCTTTTAACTTGTTTTCAATACTGAAATATAATTTTTTAAACTCTTTCATCTGTTCTTTAATAAAAACTACTAATTCTGATGGTACTTTCACTATCACACTAAATAGTCTTCCTTTAAGCTAATTACATGAAAGTTATTTATAGACTATTATTACTAATTTCACAGATTAATCCATCAATTCCTACTACTATTTTTCTTCTACATAATTAATCCAAGAAATAGTTTTATAATTAAAGTAATAAAAAATTGTTTGGTTTGCAATAAACTAAGTATTTACATAATTGGAGGACATCACATATTCCCCCCAATGATGTAACATTATCTCGATGTTTTCCTTCTGAAAATAAATCCAGAAAGGTTTCCTTCATAACCTTCTCATCTTCCCGTGTAGCCTCCTGTTACACCAAAATTTGTCACCATGACTATCTGCAGTTAGTATGGCTCCATCAACAGTCATATTATCCTCCTTGGCAAGCCATATACCTCTGCTCTCCATGTCAACCTTCAAGAAAGAGAGAAAGTCATTGAAAAACATGTTTATCTCTGGGTACGCAGGTTCTCTCTACCTTACTTGCGTGTACGCACTCCAAGTTCATAATACCTGAGTATTTGTACGCTCTGTATGTAAAGGGATGGGTGCGTACCCCTGTAAAGGTCAAAAGGCTCGAGTTTCATCTTAAAAAAGTTACTTGTGGTCATTTCTAGAGCATTCTAGAAGATTGTTTGACGTGTATTGAGCGCCTCCAGATGGTTCATGCATCCCTATGAAAGAGGAACTTATCCCATCAAGAGAGGAGCTACCCCATCCAAAAGAGGGAGTATCCCATTGATGTTGGACCTGATTAACTTCCTCTAGAACATTATAAATACAGGCATTGGGCCAGAGGAGGGGAGATTGAAAGCTGAACATTCCAAAGGGTAGATGTTGTTGGAATTAGGACTTCCTTGTAGAAGCTTATGAGGAGAGATTCCCATCCTTTCTTGTTTTCATTTGGAAGTGGGTGAGCTTATCAAAGTAAAGGAAAACTCTTGCTGGACCCTGGGAGGAACTTGCACAACACCAAGGCTCAGGTTGTAATGGTTTCTTTTGTTTCCTATTAATACAAATAAGTCCATTCTTCTCAACAATTTTTTATTAATGAGTTGTTTCATATACTCCTTGGTCTGTATGTTGAATAGGTTTTATTTTATGAGATATTCAGGTGCTATGTAATCGTTTGATTGTTAGTGAATGCAGGTTTCGAAGTGAAAGAGGAGCTCATTCGGATCGACGAGGCTGGACTACTACAACAGCATTGGACTACAGGTAGGATCTAAAACACTTGATTTCTCGTATGGTAAATGCATGTTTAGAGAAGGATTGCTCTTAATTGTCTTGTTTGTCACTATAAAGTCTTAGGCTTCTAGGGAGGTTGGTTTTGTCTGCAAGATTAACTCTTTCCGCATGACACCTCCTCTAGCCCATAGTGATGCCATTTCACTTTAACGTGGGTGATAACTCGTTTTCGCACCGTTACTTCTCTCCGATCGAGTATAACCAGGGGACCGATGAAGAACTGACCTTCCAATTCAACAAGCTCTTTTAATAAATCTGAATTCAAAAAAATATTCTTTGTATATACATTGGTAGGATGTCTTGCCAATTGATTATGTAGTTAGTTTCGTAAATGCATTTGTTAAGTAGATAAATGTGAAAGACATTATGCACACAAATATGGTTGGGTAAGGTAAGCTGGTAAGCCATTGGTTCAATTTAAGATAAAATTTGGAAAGGGCCGTAGAATTGGGGTGCCAGTTTAGCACATCCCATCCATTGCAAGGTGATTTTCTTGGCTCATACTCGAATGTAAACATGATCACCCACTTGGAATTCCGAGAAGCTCCTCATCTGATTAGCAAAGTTCTTTTCTTGTTCTTGAGAAATTTTTAAATTGACTCGTATCTTTTTCACCATCTCCTCCATTTCTTCTAGCATATCTGGTCCTAGCATCGACTTGTCCTCTGGGCCACTCCAAATCAAAGGTGTCCTGCATTTATGCCTGTATAACACCTCAAATGGACTCATCGGTAAGGATGTATGGTATCCATTCTTATACGGAAACACTACCAAGTGCAGGTAGTACTCCCACTTAGATGGTTTTTGCATTACAAAAGTTCACAACATGTCTTCTACTACTTGATTTACTCACTTTGTTTACCCATCTGTTTGAGGATGATATGCAGTGATGAAGTGTAGTTGTATGCCCAATCCTTCAAAAAGAGATTTTTAGAAGGCTGATGTAAATTTCACATCATGGTCAGAAATGATCATCTTGGGTATTCCATGTAATTCAAAAATGTTTTGCATAAAAATGTTAGCAATTTGTACTGCTTAATAAGCTGACCAGAGTCTGGACTGGTATGAAATGAGAATATTTGCTCAATTTTTCCACTACCACCATGATAGAGTCATTTTTTCTTTTGGACATAGGTACTCTAGCAATGAAATTGATGGATATGGTTTCCTAGTTCCATTCAAGAATAGGTAGTGGGTGGAGCAGTCCAGCTAGGTGATGGTGCTTCGCCTTTACTTTTTGGCATTCCAGAAAATGGGATAAATATTTGCAACCTCCTTCTTCATACCAGGCCAGAAAAATTCCTTTCTAAGGACATAAATCATTTTTTGGTATCTAGGGTGCCCTGCATAAGGATAGTTATGATATTTGTCTAAAATTAATTTTTTAAGAGATTTCTGTTAGGAAGATATAATCTCTTCCTATAAATCAACAATTCTTCTAAATTTACCTCATATCCCAATTGTTGTTCATGGCTATTCAAAATTCTTGCTTGCTTCCATAATTTCTTATATACTAAATCTTGCATGGTTGTTTCACTAATCTGCTAATAAAAATTAGTTTGTTATTCACTAAAAGAAATCTCATACAAGAAATTTACATTCTGACTTAAGGCATCCATAACCTGGTTCTCTTTTCCCTTCAAATTTCTGATTTCAAAATCGAATTCAATTAGGAAGTCAACCCAACAAACTCGCCTAGCATTTAGAGTGGGTTGTTTGAAGTAGTTTGTTAGACTATGATGATCAATCATTAATATAAATTTGTTACCCATCAATTAATGTCACCACATCTTTAAGGCATGGATTACTGTTGTCATCTCTAAGTCGTATACCGAATACTTTTTCTCGTACTCTTTAAGCTCCCTTGACTCATAGGCAATAACCCTTCCTTCTTACATTAACATGCCACCTACACCTTCCTTACTAGCATTCATACAAATCACGTATTCTTTATTGGGATCAACAATGCTCAAAATAGGTGCGGTGGTGAGTAGATGTTTGAGTTGATCAAAGATCCTTTGACAGTTGGGGGTCCACCTAAAGGATTTTACTTTCTTTTGCAGAGAGTTAACAGGATATTCCACCCTAGAAAAACCTTCCTCAAATCGTCTATAATATCCAGCTAGACCCATGAACGATCTTATGTTAGCTACATCCTTTGGTACCAACCATTCCATGATAGTCCTTATTTTCTTTTGGTCTACTGTGATTCCATTCTTTGTAATTACATGTCCCAAGTACTGTATTTGCTCCTTAAGGAAATCACATTTATTGTACTTAGCATACAGTTGGCATTCTCTTAGAACTTGCAAAACAATATAAAGATGTTCCTTGTGTTCTTCTATGCTCTGATAGTAGATCCATATATCATCAATAAATATTAACACAAACTTTTATAAGAATTGATGAAATATATTGTTCATGAGGCACATGAAAGTTTTTGGGGCATTCGTTAGTCCGAACGACAAAACTACGAACTCATAATGTCCATAACCAATTCTGAATGCAGGTTTTGCTATATCTTCCTCTTTTATTTTGATATGATGATAGCCCGAGCGAAGATCTATCTTCGAGAATATGGTAGCGCCCTTCACCTAATCAAATAACTCATCTATACGGGGAAGGGGGTATTTGTTCTTAATATTCAACCTATTTAACTGATGGTAATCCCTACATGTTCACATGGTTACGTATTTCTTTTTAGCAAATAATATTGGAGCTCCCGAAGGGGACACACTGGGATGGATATAATTTTTATCAAGAAACTCTTGAAGCTTCATTTTTAATTATGTTAGCTTTGGTATGCTCATTCGGTAAGGGGCTTGAGAGACTGGGGCAGCTCCCAGAATTAACTCAATTGTGAAATCTACATCCCTTTTTGGGCGTAGACCTAGTGTTTCCTCAGGAAATACATCTCGAAAATTTGGTACCATAGGTATATTTTCTAATGAAACTGTTTTATCTTTAGTGTCAACATACCCTACTTGTATTGCATAAAATTAACAACTTCTTCTTATTCATTTTGCTAATTGGGAGGTTATTACAGGTCTTAATTGCAGAGGCCTTTGAATACCTTGAATTTCTTGCCTTTCCCCTCTCTCATTCCGGTAATTAATAGTTTTTATTTTACAGTTAATGATGGACCAGTGTTTTTCCAATCAGTCCATACCTATAAGGATGTCATATGAGCTGAGGAGTAACACATTTAGATCTTCCATGATAGGTTGATTAGCTAATATTAGAGGGATATTACTTTCTTTGGTCAAAACTTAGCTTTTTTCTCTTGTGGCTAGCTGTACTAACCAATGATTTTTAAACTTAACAACTTGCAATTTACATCCTTCAACTATCTTGGGGCTAAGATAGCTGGAAGTGGCTTAGGGATCAATTAAAATAGATATCATTTGGTCCAAAAATTTACTTTCAAATTCAACCATGGTTGGCTGAAATTATGCCTAATGGTCTTCAAGGGAAACATTAATTTTAGGAATACTTCTTGCAACTTCTCCCGCAGTATATGCTTCTTGTATTTTTGAGATCTGATCATCTCCTTTGCAGTGTGGGAATTTTTTGACATAATGTGGGCCTCCACGTCCCCAACACTGTACAGGTGGTCTGTTAGTTAATTCTACTCCAGCTCTATGATATTTCTGATTCATCCTAGTTTCACCTAGTTCTTTAAATTTGGGGTGATTCCTATTCATATTTTGGTTAGCTTGACCTTTATACAACACTTTGTTTCATGTGCCCTTATTCCCCTTGTGTTTGGGAACAAATTTATTTTCCTTTTTGTGAGCCCACTTGTTGCCCATATCTCGCTTTGGTTTGTTTTGCTAGTAGCAGATTTATGCCTTATGAATAACTTTGTCCATGGCTTTTGGGTTGTCAAACTCTAGTTGTTCCTTCATGAACAATAAGAAACTGCTGATAAACAACCACACCTTTTCTTTTTCTTCATGTATGTAAGGGACATACCGAAGTAATGACATAAACTTTGTTATGAACTCATCCATGGACATTTGGCCAAGTCGAAGATCATGAAACTCTTTTGCTTTTTCATCATAGAATATTTACATTAGATATTGTTAAATATCTCTGAAATTTTTCTGAGGTTATGATTTATTCATTGACTCCACAAACTATTTTTACTTCCTCCAACCACATGGTGACTTTCCCTTGTAGCTTGAAAATGGTCAAATGAGACTTTAAATAATGGTCATATTCATATAGCTAGAAATACTTGTCCCTATTGATGAGCCATACTTCTGCTACCTCTTCATGTTCACCATCAAAGAGATGAGGCTTTATTTTTCGAAACTCCCCATGAGGTTCCATTTTCTGCCTTTTCTGTGTCCTGTGATATGACACATTATCTCATTCTTCTTCATGATTTCCTTTGCCACCTTCTGTTTCCACATTATCAATTTTAAAGTCTTATTCCACTGTCATATTTCTGCGTTCAAGGGTAGGGACTAGTGGCCGATGATTCTATCTATAAGATAGAATCTTCATAATCTTTTTCTACTCCTGCATCAATCTTTTATTATCTGCCCATAGCCGGGCCATCTCATCCTTCAATTCTTGTACACACTCCATGATATCTGTATTGGTGTTTCGTGGCTCATTTCCCAGCTACACCCATACCTCAGGATTGCCTTCTTGAAATGGTGTTAATCTTGTGCCCATTACTGAGTTGTTGTTCTCATGTTGACTACTTCCCTCGTTCCTCTGTGCACATCACCAATGTCATTATTTTCTTTATTCTAGACGTCTTAGATTTTATAACCGGAGTGCTACGATACCATATATCAGGCATCAATAAGTTAAAATATACAACAACAATAAGAATACTAAAAAACAAAACAAAAAATTAATTAAATAAAGTACTCTATATAAATCCAAAACTATTACAATGATTGTAATTATATATTGAACTATTACCATGTGAACAAATATAATTTAATACATAATGAGAAATGCTTTTTCAACGTGGTTCTAGTTATGATATGGTTTATATGACTAAAATGTGAATCCCATTCAGTACGACCCACTGAACCTTTTCTTACTATCGACGATTACATTTACAAGTTAAAAAGGAAGCGGGCTTTCGATGAGCCACTTGACCCTTCTTCACATAAAGATTTTGTCAGCTCTTTGGCATTTACAACCATGATATCCAGAATAACAGAGGGGTTAAATAAAATGAGATAATAATAGGAGACTCTACCATGAACCCAGGTAAGAAAAGAGGAAGAAAGAGATAGAATGAACTACTGATAGAGTGTGGAAAACTCATGATCAATTTAGGTAAGATGAAATATCTCACTAGTTAATCTTTTACAAACCCATCATTATGAAGCTTACAATCTAGAACATTAGAGGACTAAGGAGTAAAAGGAAACAAAGAAATCTTAGAAACAAAATAAAAGAAGGAAAACCAGATATGGTGTTTATACAAGGAACAAAATGCTCAGTAGACAAAATTAGATAAATGCATAGAAAATGGCTTATTAAGTATGAGTACCTAGAAGTCAAAGCAGATAATTCAACTAGAGAAATTCTCACTCAATGGAATCCTCAAAAATTTGGAATCCTGGATGTTGAGGCATCTAGAAACAACCTTTCAATGGTTATCCAACCTTTGGGGGACAAGGATAGTTACATGATCACAAATGTCTATGGTCCTCAAATTCTGGAAGACAAACTTAGGCTCCTTGCCTCTCTACAAGAGCTGAGAGTGAGACATCCAACAATGCCCTAGATTCTAGGTTGGGACTTCAATATGATCAGATCTCTCACAGGGAAAAAAGGAGGAACCAGAACACTTGATAGAGACTCAATAGCCTTCCAGAACTTCCTTAACAATATGAGACTTGTGGATATGGACACAATAAATGGAATCTTCACGTGGAACAACAAAAGAGGAGGAACTTCACATGTAGCCTCGAGATTAGACAGATTCATAGTCTCGGAGGATCTCCTTCTGACCGGCCACATCATGAAAGCTTTCATCCTCCCTTTTGGAGGCTCGGACAATTGGCCCATCCAGCTAGAAGCTTCCTTTATTGGAACCCCAAGGAACAAACATTTCAAGTTCGAAAAATTCTGGCTTACCCACCCTTATTTCATCAATAAAATTGGAAATTGGTGGGCTAAAGAAATACCCACCCAAGGCACAAAAACATTCCTCCTACATGAGAGACTCAAACACATCAATCGCAAAGAATGGAATAAAAATGAGTTTTGAAACATATTCAAAGCCAAGGGAGAAGTGGAAAAAAATTATAGGGAATTAACCAAATTATCATCACTGAAGGCTTCACAGAGGAAAAGAAAATGCAAGTGGACTCACTTCAACAAGAATGGGACAACAAATGCCAGCAGGAGGAAATCTTCTGGAGACAGAAATCCAAAGTACAATCGATTAAGGAAGGGGAGACAAATACTAGGTTCTTTCACAAGTCTACCATGGAAAACAAGGCACACAATAGGATCACAAAACTTATAGATCCTCAAGGAATAACACAGAATACTCACAAGGAAATCGAAGCTGTACTGGTTAAACATTTTCAAAGTATAGCAGAGGAGACCATGGAAGAAAGATCTCAATTTAGTAAAATTTTTACTCAGCACATTCTGAAAGTGGTAACTAGAGAAGACAATTATAATCTCAATAGGCCAATAATGGAGGAAGAGGTCAATGAAGCAATCAAAGAGATGCATAATGGGAAAGCTCCAGGCCCAAATGGTTTCAATGTAGAATTCTTAAAAATATGTTTGGGAATAGTCAAACATGACATTATGGAGGTGGTGGAGGGCTCAAGAAAATCAAAATCAGTTCTGAGTGCTTAATGAATCCTTCATGGCCTTAATCCCTAAAAAGTTAAAATCCATGACTCCAGATAGATTCAGATCCATAGATTTATGCAATGTGGTGTACAAAATCATCTCTAAAGTAATTGCCAACAGACTAAAATCCCTTCTTCCAACACTTATGTCAGAGGAGGAGACTCGATAGGTGGAAGGTAGACAAATTATCAATAATATTATTCAAGGTCACGAAGTGGTGTGTTCACTCAAGACCAATAAGCAAGCAGGTATTATAATACAGTTGGACATAGTGAAAGCTTATGATAAGCTAACCTAGCCTTATATCAGGTAAGTTCTTAAAGCATATGGCTTTGACCACAACTGGATAAGATGGGTCATGGCTCTTGTTACCACTGCTAGTTGTTCAATTCTTCTTAATGGCTCTCCATCCAGAACCTTCAAGCCATCAAGAGGCCTCAGACAAGGAGATCCTCTCTCCCCCTTCCTCTTTATTCTCATGATGGAAGGATTGGGCAGAGTGATCATTTCAGCCAAGGAGGAAGTAAAAATGCAGGGACTTAGACTCACTCAGAGTGGGGACACATTGACCCATCAACAATTTGTGGATGACACTATGCTGCAGGGCACACCCACAGTCAAGGAAGCCAAAGCTTTCAAACAAATCCTATCTGAGTTCTCAATGGCCACGGGTACTAAGGTAAGCCTCACAAAATCTAAAGTTTTATTTTTCAACATTAATATTTCAATTCAAAGAAATCTTTCTAGAATTCTAAGCTTTAAAAGATATCATCTTCCATCGAAATATTTTGGAATACCCCTTACTGAAAAACCTATGAGCAAGGAAGTTTGGGAGTCTGTAATTAATGAATTGAAGGACAAAGTCAACAAATGGACAAACACGTCCTTCAATTTAGTAGGGAGGTTAGTCCTCACAAAGGAAGTACTACAAAACATTCCAATATACATGTTATCAGCCCTTCCAGAAACAACAAGAGTCTTACAGCAAATCAGGAATATTCAAAGGGATTTTCTTTGGGGTAAAGGGGAAGAGAAAAACAAATGTGCTCTGGTAGCTCAGGACAAGATCTATAAACCCAAAACCCATGGCAGTTTGGGTCTCCATGACCTGGATATTCTAAGAAATTTTTTGTGCGAAACACTTTGGTGGAGATGGATAAAGGAAATATGAAACCTCTGGGCTAAACTCTGGAAACAAAAATATGCAATGGATTGGCAAGAAACAGACCACATCAGAATGAAAAGACACATCAAAGGTTCCCATATTTGGAACAAGGTGTGGGAGAATAGAGACTTAGTTCAGAAACATAGTTTCTGGGAGATCAAAAATGGACAACTTGCATGGTTCTGGGAGGATAACTGGCAACAGGAACATAGCCTTTGTAGAGAAGGTCTGGACATTATCAAAAATGACACCATTAACAAAGGCCTGAAAAAGGTAAGTGACTACTTGGATCAGTCAAGGGACATTGGTAAATGGAGAATTTGGAAGGTACCAAACTACAGTGAAGAAACCATGTTGAAGACCCAAGATAAAGTTTTGGAAGCTATTTTGGAAAAGAGATAAATTTTGACCTATACCTTGAATGATCTACAAAGATGGGGTAAAAACAACGAGGGCATCTTGAACCTCAAAGAAGCTAAAAGAATAGCCATGGGACTTAACTACCCCAGCCCTGATAATACATGGAAAGGCCTATGGAAAAGGCCACACTGGACGAAGATCAAACTCTTCAAGTGGCTGGTTCAGCATAAAAAGATTTTAACTTAGGAAAATGCTGGAAAGAGAGGTCTTGTTGGGGCATCAAGATGCCAAGTATGTGGTCTGTAGGAAGAAACTATGGATCACTTTCTCAATCTCTGCTCTTTCACCTCCACCTTATAGAATTGGGTAGCCTATATCTTCAAGCAGACAAACAGGAACAAAAATGACATCACTAATACTTTAAAGAACTAGAGGAATGACTTCTCAGGCAATGAGACAGTAAACATAGCTTGGACTCTCATTGTAGGATTCTTGATCTCAGATGTTTGGAAAGAATGTAACAACATGATCTTCAAAGATAAATATTCCTCAACTCAAAGTATCATAGCTCAAATCCTAAAACAGCTCAAAGAAATTGTTAATGCCCTTCAAAAGCAACCTCTTGAGAAACCCTTGGGTCATCGAGACACTCACATTCTAGAACTGTTGGGACTCGAGTCTCATATCCCTCAAGGAACAAATAAGAAAACAAATCAAATATCGGTAGGAAAGGCTTTCTCGCAACCCCATCCCCATGGCTTTTTAAAATTCAATATAGATGGAGCCCCAAAAGGTAACCCTAGCGACGTTGGTTATGGAGGAGTCATAAGAGATGAAGAGGGTAACATAAAATTCATCTTTCATAGTCATTTGGGGAGGGCCACTAACAATATGGCTCAACTCATGGCCATTGAGCAATGCTTAGAGATTCTAATAGAGTTCAATTTACATAATACAATCATCGAGGATGACTTGGAATTAATAATTAATTCGGTCAAGCAGCTAGGCATGGGCACTGCACCAGACAAAGTGTCAATACACTGGAGACTTTTGCAGGTCTATTACCAAATTCATTCACACTTAATAATTCTAAGAACTCTTAGTTTTGTTCATGTGCATAGAGATGCCAACAGAGTAGCGGACTGGCTTGCTAGTGAAGGGGTGAGATGCACAAAATACAACAAGTGCTACTTGTGGTCGATAACTGCAAGAAAACTACGTGAGGGCTACCATCCTCTGACCCTTGCAGACAAGGAGCATTATCAGTACATGAAGGGGAATCTGCCAGTTGAACTTTAATGAAAGGACAATAGGGGTTCGATGAAAAATCAACATGACATTTGGCATATTCGAGTCTCACAGTGGGATACCACAGGTCGCCTTCTCATTAGTTCTTCACGCGAGCGGGTAGTCAAAAAAATTGTGATATTCTACTCTAAACTGCGAGGCATTGGTTCAAATGGGTGGCTCAGTCAAATGGATGGCAACAATGCAGCGTATCCCTGGTTTCCGGGTTATCGGGCATCAAAGAGGTTTCTGGGTTATTAGGCGTCCTCAAAACCAGAAGTGGTTTATTAGAAATGTCTCTGATGCCACTCAGCGTTCAACATGTGGCTTTCAGAGGAGAGAGAATATCGCCTTCATCGGGTGGGTATTCCTCTGGCTTCTTCTCCGCACGATATTTCCCTCTGCCATTAGATCTTGTAGCTGTAGATCAAGGGATTAGGTTAGTTAAGCAGGTTAGTGGGTTCGAGTGATCCCTAGTGAACTCGAAATCTTTATTATGTGGTCCCTATTCACCTCTTCGGATCTGCTCAATTTTTTTTCGAGTTTACATGTTTTCGTTCCGTTTTGCCCCTTGACCGCTTGACCTTGGTTCACGGTTCGGGCTATGGAGGCAATATGTTTTGTTTTTTCTTGGCACTAGGCCCTGTTCTCAAATAGTTGACTCTTTTCCCAAAGCTAGAAGTGATTTCTAAGTCTTTACCCCTCTTCCTCTTTGGGTGTGATGTATTTTATGTAATATATTTTTTAATGACAAGATAATAGAAGGACTGACTCTTTCTTTAGCAAGAAAAAGAAAAAGTGATTCATTAATTCATTTATTAATTTACTTTTAAATATAAGAAATTGTAGTAAACTATTATGATGTGTTACAAATATTTTTCATTGACTATATAAAAAAATAATAATAATAATAATTTCAAGTGAAATCTATTTAACTTTGCAATTTTGATATATATAAAAATATTTTTTTAAGAAAATGTGATATTTTAAATTACACTTATTCAAAATAAAGTTTTTCCAATATCTAATTTAGAATTCAATCTATACTCTTAAAATAATATAAAATAACATACAATTTGTATTATTCATTTTTTCCTAAATTTTTTCTTATACTTAGACATATATGAAGCCTCCATGTTTCAAACCAAAAAGAAAAATCCAAGATACTAAAATTTAACACTTGTCAAATAAATGAAGATTGAGTGAAAAATCCAAGATACTAAAATTTAACACTTGTCAAATAAATGAAGATTGAGTTATATATTATATATATAATATATATATATATATATTATATATATATATATATTATATAATATGAAATTCAAAGTGTAAACACTTCGATGGAAAATTCAATAACAAGTCCTCCATCCAATAACAAATCCACAAACACAAACTCTATCACATAAGATGATAGAAATGAAATACATTCACTACATAAAATCTAACTTCTTATCTCATCACAATTTAAATAAAACAATATTAAAACACTACATTATAAAAGTGATCCTGATTCTAAAATCAAGAATACAATTTTCAATTCCACCATCTTCATAAATGTGAACTTATATTCCCTTATCAATCAAACACCAATTGTTCTTCTGAGCATCTCTCAATTAGATTCAGTGTTTGAATGTTGAATTCTAGTCAACACCACTTGTTCTTCTGAGCATCTCTCAATTAGATTCAGTGTTTGAATGTTGAATTCTAGTCTCTTATGCAAGATGCACACAACTCATATAAGAAAATCTGATTATGGCCATTATTTTAGCATAGTAAGCTTTGAAAATCTATTTTTCTCTGCATGGGAGACCAATGGGAGAAAAGAAATCCATGCAGATCGGCTTCAAACACAGTGAATTAGGAATTTGATAATCTATTGAAGATTAAGCTGACATCATCAATATATTACTCCATGCAATTTGTGCTTGATCTGCGTCCTCACTACCACATTCAGATTCTTCAAAGCCAAGCTCATCATTGCTTCACTATAAAGCATTCCATTGAGCTCTCCTATGAAGAGTCTAACGATGGGACTCGGTGCGCTGAGCTTCAAATCGAACCTCTCATTAATATCTCTACAACAACAACTCGATTTTAGGGCCCTTAACTCGTATAAGGGAAATGGATTGTATCGTTTGAGCTTGAAATCCAATCTCTCATTGCATAAGGGGCATCGATTGCATAGTGGGGCTGAGCTTCCAATCCAATCTCTCATTGCATTGTGGCCAATGGATTGTATAGACTCTTTAATAAGCTTATGTTAATAATAAATATATATTTATATTATATTATAATTATTATAAATAATGGTGTAATTATTTAATTATATGAGTGGTTGATAAATATTGCATTTTAATATAGTCTGTATCAAAATTCGTGTTTAGGTTTATAATTTCTTTTAGTTATTTAAATATGTTGTACTGAAAATTTATTTTTAGATTTAAAATTTATAAATAATTAAATAATTTTTGTAATTGAGTTAATATAAATTTAAAAAATATATTTTAATACAAATGTATAGAACTTTTAATAATAAATGTTAATAATAAATAATGTTTATGTTATAATTAAAATATTATAAAAATGGTGTAATATTTATTTTTTCATGGTGATAAATATTTATTTTTATGATTAAAATGTGTCAAAATTTTTCTAAAGAATATTATATAAAAAAAAAATATATAATAAAAATATTATTGATTAATAATAATTTATAAAATAATAATTATTATTTCATAAATTAATATTTTTAATAAAGAACTTTTTATAAATATTAAGTTAATTTTATATAGTGTTTTAAGAGAATAATTGAAATTTTCAAAATACATTAAGCATGGGTTTATCAATCCCTCAATGAAATCCTTATTAGATTAACATAAATGCTCAATATTGTTGTATCTAAAACGAAGTAATAAGCTAACAATTTTTTGCATTTAGAAAAAAAAATGCATGCATGAGCCAACTACTATAGTTATTTGTTGAAGAGAGCCCAAATATAAAGGATTTGATTATTTCATAGATCTTCCGAGCTTTTGGTTATTTCCTCAAAATTCATTTTCTTCGATAACTTAACCATACCATGGGAAAGGATCTCCAAATATTACCTATATAATTTCATTTAATGACCCTCAACGTATAATGTATTTATTTAATTGAGTTTGATAACCCAATGGAATCAATTGACTCAACCTACTTATTGGGGTTCAATTAGGAGGGTTAATGTCAACAAATTTCCTTCGAACCCCTTACTGTAATGTGTAAGGTCCTTGATATTATGTCACACAAACCTTCTATAACGTGTAAGGCCCTTTCTATCAAAAGAATATTTTGTTGTAATATTGTCACCAATTTCAAAGTTAGGGAGGAAATATAAAGCCAATAATGTGTGAGGGGGATTTCCATTGTTGATTTGCTACCTATTAAGGAAGTGCATGACAAAGTTGAACCATATTATTTGGATACTGATCCTAGTCAATGGGAGCACTTACACACACAAAAATGTGTATAAACGAACTAATTAGTGAGCATATTAGATATGATTAGGGAGCAGGTGCAAGGACCAATGTAGAGGGGGTTTTAAGTATGATCTAAATTTTGTGGTTCCAGTTAAGATTTAAAGGATGGAAGGGACCAAAGGCACAACATATATAGTGAGTTGAAAATTTCATAAAAACCTCAAACATGCTATAAGACAAAAATATTTAATATTTAATTGCTTTTGAGCTCCTCCATCAATTAATGGGATAAAGGCATTTCTAGAGTTTATGCTTTATCGAGTAGACTATTGATATATTGGACATTTTATATACCATATATTTAATCTTTTCTTACTAACCCAATCTCTTGTAGCTCTTAGTGAAATCCCCTAGTGACAAATTTTTAATTCCTTTTGAGCTCCTCCATCAGTTAATGGGATAAAGCCATTTTTAGAAGTTGATGCTCTATCAAGAAGACCCTTGATATATTGCACATTTTATACATTATGTTTTGACTTCACTTCATATCGCAATCTATTATAGCTCTTGTTTGAAGCCCTTGGAGAAAAATGTTTAATTCCTTTTTGGCTCCTCCATCAATTAATGGTGTTACAGACCATTTTTTATAACTTAAGCAAAAGGCCCCAAACAAAAAATGTTATTATCTCTTACAATTTTCATCAATCGCCTGCAAAACCAAAAGGATAGATATTCCCAAATTTTATTAGAATCCTATATTACATTGGTTCCAAACTATAATTTAATACTCCAACACACTTAGCTTCATGACAACCTCTGATGGCGTAGGTTGTACATGCAACTTGTGCTTTCAATCGCAGGTTCCTTTACTGAAAGTACGATGACACCTAGTAATGAGGAAAAATAATATATAGTTTTGAAGATTCCTCCTGTATAGGCTTTTGGAGCATATTCATCCATTTTCTATTTCATATGATCTCAAATTCATACTACTGAAGCTTTATCCCTTATCTCATGGAACTTACTTCCTTTCAAATTGGATCTAGCCCTAGTATGGCAGATCTAAGACTATCTCATTTTCCTTACAAAAGCAGTACTTTCTATAGAATGTTGGTTGGATTTTGGAGGCTTTAATTCTTCCCTTATGGCATCAGTTCGGGTTTGGAGGTTCATAATCCATCCTTATGTATTGGTGAGATTGAAGGCTTTATCATTGTGGAAGAGAAACGATGAGAAGGTTGGGAGAGATTCACAACATCAAGGCCTCAACAAGGGTTGTAACCTTTCGTTGTTATCATTAACACAAGGTGCATTATGTTTTCCATACATCATGTATTTGATTATTGTTTGGACATGCATTTTTATGTTTTGATGAATGATGGGTTTATGAAATAATATTATATTGATGCACGACTTTGAATGATTTATATTTTTATATGAATGCAAGTAATAGTAACTATTTACACAAAGAATATCTTTTTTTCATGTTAAAGTTATCTAACACTTAAGTCGATCCAGGTAAATATAGAATTAGGTTAATCACAGAGGCATATAAGTGATTGATTCACCAATTTAGGGACAATGAAAGATAGTCATAGACCTTCACGAAGGTCTAGAGGTTGGCTAAAGGGAGTTATATCAATAATCCTTAAAGGCTTATCAATGTGCACAAAGGCAGGTTTAGGGCATAAAACTACATCACACTAATCTCTAGGTGTGGAAACTTGGTTCCAGCACGGCCTAATACTGCTTAGGGTGAGAATTTAGTGCACACTCCATGGGTTGATGCCAAAAGGGTCATTAGTGTAGGGATTTTTATAAGTAGGAGAAGCTTGTGAATTGCAACATCGGTATGATGAAGCGAGAGTGACAACACATGCCATCACTATAGCAAAACGATTGGCCAATCTATAGAGGGAGAAAAAGTTGCCTGAACAGTTGGAAGCGGTGTAAAGGAAAGAGGCCATCCTCAAGGGCAGATTGGGGCCTTGGCTGGATGAGGCCTATTTTATCTCCACCACCATTGAGGAGAAGTTTGCAATCCTACAAAGAACGTAGGAGAATATCAGGAAAGACTATTCAGGACCGACAACAAAGTAGTTGGTGGAGTAGATCAAACTGGTAGCCGTGTAGAGCACAACTGAGGTAGAAATAGAACAACTAGAGTTGGGAGGTCTCCACAGTAAGATCTTTGAGCCAACATAGTGACTCTAGGGCGAGTCATGATATTTTTTTGGGGGGCCTGTTGGGACAGATCCCCTAGGGTCAGTTTTGGGGTAGAAGGCCTAAGTTTTATTGTATAAAATGTAAAGTCTCCACAAGTTGTTGTCACGGAGTGCGTAGATAGTAAAGTGTCATAAAGGGTTTTACCCTTCTATTATGTAAGTTATGTAATCTTTAATAGATATACCCATGGTCTGTGGACCATGGGATTGTATAAGTAGGAGAATCTTAGAGAGTCTAAGGCAAGTAGATATCAAGGATGAAGACAAATGTAATGGATCAGTAAGAGTAAGAGAGTAGAATCCTTAAATTAGAAGAAGACTCTACAGCTGTTTGTGCATAGGCCTAGAGTAGAATCTATAGAATATCTTGTTGCATGTTAAATTTATCAAACACTTAAGCCGATCTGGGTAAATGAGGAATTAGGTTAATCAAAGAGGCATGTAAGTGATTGATTCACTTGTTTAGAGTTCATGAAAGAGAGTCGTAAACCTTCGTGAAGGTTTAGGGGTTGGTTAAAGGGGGTTACATCAATAAGAATTAAAGGCTTATCAATCTGCGTGAAGGCAGGTTTAGGGCATAAAACGACATCACACTAATCTCTGGGTGTGGAAACTTGGTTCCAGCATCCCCCCATATTGCTTCAGGTGAGACTTCAGTCTGTGCTCTATGGGTTGATGCTGAATGGGCCAGTAGTGTAGGGATTTGTTTGGAAAAATTAACACTTAACGTGGGTGAAGACCCACTAAGTGCACAATTATAGATGTGTAGAATAAGGTTCCTTGATATCTTATTTAGATTTATTTGAGTACATCATGTTGTATATATTGACTTATTTCCTTGTCTTGGCTAATTTGAATCCTTTCCTTTGAGGAGTTAATGTTAGAGCTAGAGTGAGTAGATGAGGAGAAGAAGGAAGATTTTGTTCAATACTGGGTAGTTCTTCTTCTTATATTCTGAATTTCACTACAAAAATATAGTGTAGTTTGTTTGGTTGTTTCTAGGTTAAGCCACTGAACCTAAGGAGGTTGAATTTTTCCACAAAATAAATGGGATAGAGCCTTTTCTATAAGTCATTTCTCTATCAAGCATACCCTTTATATATTGCAAAATTTTATATATAATATGTTTTGAATTTTGTTAATTTTGAATCTATTGTAGCTCTTTATCAAAGCCCTTGGTTATAAATGTGCTTTGGTGTAGTACATGAGGGAAAATGTCCCTTGGCATATCACCTATGAGGGAACACTAAATCCCTAATGTGTTTTTCTAGCCTCAACCAACAATAAGTTCCAACTCCCTACTAGTTTTATTGGAACCAACCAACAAGAAACACCAACTACCTCTTTGGTTATTATCTTACAACAGGTACTAAGTTCTTCATTTTACAAGCCCCCAGTTACTGGATGTACCAATCCCCAAGCTATTCTTGACATGCTAACATAAATGGAAGCACCAAGTTACTTATGTGTAGGCCCCAACTTGTTGAACCTATAGGAAACTATTTCATATAGTTTTATGGCTCTTACTCATCCTAAAACACAACCTCAATTAGATATTGACATTATTTTCCCTTATCAACCTTATATCTACATAGCCTACTCATATCTAGTTTGACTCTTCTCTTCAAGCACATAGAAAACAATTACCCCCATTGTCTCGTACAATCCAACTGCATTTTGCTCTTCTTTATCATGTACACATGGCTCTATGTGATGTTTTATTTACAATGCACAATGACAAGAGGTTACTTTATTTTACGTTTTTAGGGAATTAGGATGCACTTCAGTATAAATCACATTTCTCATGAGTATACTTCATTAAACACCTACATAGCTTGAGGAGAATCCTCATCAATTTCCCATGGCTCAAGAAGTAATTTCTCAACCACTTCAATCAGCTACAAAAGTGTATTTAATTCATCAAAACCATATTTCACACATTATTTCAATATATTATATTGAATGAAATGAATTTAACTCAGTAATGGGATAACTAACCATTTCCATGACTCATCATGTATTTCATATTATTTGTAGCTAAATTACCATTAACATCAAATTACAATTAATAATCTTGGAAACCATCAACCAAGAGCTTTTCATTGCCTCTTCATCAATTTATTTATCGTTTTATAGTTCTTGCACAACAACCACTATGAGAAATCAACCTATAGCTTCTCCTCCTACTAAATATTTCTCTCCACTTCCTTGACAAACTTAATCATCACAAATACCATCAAGTGTTTGTTCAACATATAATTTATGTGTGTTAGGGTGCTCAAATGCCATGTAACATTTTGTGTTGTACTATTAAGATCCAAGTCCTTAACATATTTGACCAATAATAAAAATCTAGAAGGATATTAACTCACAAATCATGAGGTTATCTTCCTAACGGTTGTGACATAGGTCTTCTTTCACTTTATACCTCAACTAGGAGGATCCAAAAAAGTATCAAAGTTTTAAGTCCATAAATATTAGCAAAACTATAACCAAGTAATATATCTCATTGATATGATTTCAACAATGTGAATGACACCTCAATGTTTTTATGTATGAAAAATTTATGTGAAGTCTTGTGGAAATAGGTAAAATGTTGGAACTCACAATGCTATGTGGCCTCACCATAAGGGACTATGTTCCACCACTAGAAAGGTTTGTCTAGCACCATTAGGAGGTGATAAGTGAAACACTCTACATGGAAATGATGGTATAGTTAGCATGCCATTGTGTGGCAGCTTGTTTGCAAGAAAAATTTCCCTACGGTAAGGGTTGACAACCTCAACAAGTTGTTATCAGGTTATTAAAAAGAAGCATACGTTCAAGCAAGACAACTATGTAAACTATTGAACTTGGGTTTGAGAGGAGTACCTGTAGGTGCTATGTTTGACGTCGATCCCATATGGTCCAAAGCATTTACTTCCTCCCTATTGATCAAACATATAACAAACTTCAGAGAAGCATATAAATAACAAGTAGTTGAAAGTGTGTGCACAATAAACATGTTAGATCATCAAGCATAAACACATAAATAATTATATATTAGGCATGAATCATAAAAAAACATGAGATCATAACTCGTCAAGAGAAAGAGAGAGCTTATTTATTGATGTCGACAAATAATAGTGGAAGAATATAACCTGATCTGACCATGGAACAAACAAAACCTTCCTCTAGATCTATCCAGCCAAAGCCTCAAATATCACCTCTCAAGCATGTGAAAAATGATGTCATATATTGGGAGATGAACATATTTGCAAGGAAACAAAGGTTTCCTATCACTAGGAGTGCATGAGGCACAGGGAAAATCAGACTTGATCTGGGGACAAAAGGGATATAATGTTCATATTATATCTCCTTCTATGATTTAGGCCTTCCAATGAGGTGTATAAATACCACCATAAATGAGTTGAGTTAGTTAGTCCATGGGCTCATGTAGGTGGGCTTTCAGCGAAAACTGTAAACCATTCCCGTCAAGTAGGAAATATTTTATTTTTTTCATATTTTAAATTTTGTATGCAGGTTATGTATTATGGTACCCATGTTTGTACGTGATTTTGAAAGGTAAGAGTTCCATATGGAATTGAAAATATCATTTTTTAATAAATGATAAAGTATGAATGGGAAAAGTTTGCCCAAGGCCATATCGGAGCATCAAAACTACAGGAGTGTTGAATAATGCTATAACAGACCTAGGTGGCATGTCAAATTATAGTGGATAGGTGACTCAATGACATGTGAGTGACGTGGACCACTCCACAAGAGATATGTCTCCTAATCACTAAATACGACATGCATCCTCTGGTTGTCCACTTTGGTCTACACTAAAAAATTCATTGTTGTTTGAACTTTAGATGTCAAACCCTGAGCTAGATCGAAACAATCCCATTTCCTAACCAACATGCTGAATGTTGATACCCATTTAAACATATGTTCCACATGACATTTGAACAAAATTTTGGCATATATATTAAAGTGGGTAGACACCCGCTGGTTTGACCCCATGTTCTCCCCATCTACCAATGAACTAATATTAACTTTCCAAATAATATACTAGTAAAGTGTTCTTTGGCATGTTTTCCAACCTATACACATTTAAATTCGCACCCATTCAAACTGAGGGGAACTCACATGGTGCACAAAAAAATGGAGAGTGGAATTGAAAGTGTAGGAATGAGGCCCACCTTGGGCATGATTTTCAAGAAATATTCCTTGGGTATATTCCAAGGAATATTTCACAAGAATATCCATATAATATTGTAAATTGGTGTGGCATCCTAAATATTCGGTGAGGGGACTAGAGGTGAAATTGATAGAAACATATGAAGTTTATAGTGTTTTTTTAGAAAGCATTGAGAGAAATCTACTAGTGTAGTCAAATTTGTGATTTGAGTAGTATATTTTTGGGTCATCACGAGATGTGAGATATTTATATGTATTTTTCCATGTATTTTCCATTATTTTTCTGAAATAATATAAAGGCCTCTCCACTTTGAAGTTAGGCCTAAAGATGTAGTTCATACAGTGTGAGTGAGCTTCGTTAACAAATATTTGTGCAATGTCCATAATGGATTCATTTTTTGTGGTTTTTTCATGGATGTTGACTTTATAGTATTTTCATGCCCTTTAAGAAATTATCTTTAACATTACCAAAGAAAATATCATGAATCATGTTGGTATTACAGTGGCCTTGTTTGATGTCAATTCTGAGTGTGGATGCTTTTCAGGGCCAAACTCAAAGAGGATAAAGGAAAACTAAAGTCTTTTAACCCTGAGATTAGATGTGAAACATGATTAAAGAAAATGGAGGATAATGACATGTGCATAGAGAATGAATTGGCTTCTCACAACGTCTTCTACCATATGGAAGATCAGGTGGAAAAGTTGTTTATAGATTATGAAAGAAGAATAGAAAAAGTGGGAAAGAGAGAGGGAGCTCCAACATATGATAATGCACAAATACACTCAGGTGGAGGAGAACTTCAGGAATCTACATATTGAAGTTCAAGATTTCCCTTTTCCCTTGATTCTCATCATTCAAATAGTCATAAAAAAAATGCTTCTAAAAAAGTTGTTTTTAAAGTTAGTTGTGGAATTTGGTTTTCCCATATTCAGTGTAGAAGCTAATGCTGAGAAACTAAATAGTTGGATTATATAAATCAAAGTAAACTATCATATACAATAGATTGAAGAGGATGAAGAAAATATTCAGTTGACATCTCTTTGGCTAGAAGGCACAACTATTATATGGTGGGAGAGGAAAATTCAAAAAGGTGGTCAACATAATGGTAAAATCATTTCACCACAGCCATAGTTTTTCTCTATATTAAGAGGGAAATTTTACCCATTTCAAAGTTTTACGAAATATTTTAGGAAGCTTCCATTGGCATTGAATATTCCTTTAGACTCACTAGAAACTTTGATGAAATACATTATTTATTTACGCAATTATCTTTTCCCTTCATTGTTATTATTTCACACCACTAATCTAAATGAAGCTAATGTGAAAGCAATTCATCTTGAAAACAAGTGAAATCATGGATAAGAAGATCATGGAATCAAGCCTCCATCCAAGCCTAAGAAAATAAGTTCAAATGAAAAGGAAAGGGAAAGAATAAAATAACAACAAAGAAAGAGGAAGGAAAGCCCTCTTGCACTCATTGAAATAAAGATGGGCATGATGAGTATCATTGTTGGAAGCTACATCCAGAGTTAAAGTCCATGGATTTTGGTGGGAAGAAAATGACACATGATACTATGAAACAATACCTAGGTTTTGATTCTGGCGATAAGATGTAGATCACTTCCACTAGAGTACAAGGTAAAAATTCCTTTCACGTTATTTCAATTTTTGAAAGTAAAGCCCATGATGACAAAAGAAAAATAAGTGAATTGTTTGAGCTAA
>APFE031669351.1:0-15399 GCA_000404065.3 Pinus taeda | reverse complement strand
AATGAGAAATACTTTTTGCCTGCTAAAGTATCTAATACTTGATCAATAAAGGGTAAAGGAAAGTGATCCTTCAAGGTTTCTTTTGTTCAATTCTCTGTAATCAATGCAAACCCTCCATTTACCATTCTTTTTAGGTACTATAACCAAAGGGGAAACCCACCGGCTATCTAAAATAGGGTAAATGAAGTTTACATTAAGTAACTTTTGGAGCTCTTCTTTCACTATCTCCCTAAGGTTTGGATTCATCCTTCTTTGAGGTTGTCTCATTGGTCTACTGTTTTCCTCAATGTAGATGTGATGAATGCAAGTCTTAGGATTGATAACTTTCATATCGATATATTCCCATGCAAATGCAGTAGAATGTTTCTGTAAGATTCTGATTAGCTCTTCCTGTTGTGATTTTTCCAAGTTTTTGTTGATATTTAATGTTTTTCCTGGAAAAACCTCAATGGAAGAACTACCAAACTCTTCCATAGAGAAAAGAGACATTTGTCTAGATGATAGACACTCTATGTCAGAATCCAACTGAAATTGTGTGGAGTCATATTCTGAAGATGGTTCAAATTTTTCTAATGTGTTCAGAATTTGACTATCTTCACTAATCTCAGAAATGATAAAGACAGGTTGTATAGTATCTTCATCGTCAACCCACTCATTATCTCCTATTTCTGTGATTGCTTTTGCTGGAGGATACAGATTAAACTTCTTTGTCGAATTACCGTAAAAAATGTACATATCCCCTGACCTACAACTTATGAAAGCATCAGTTGTGGCTAGCCAAGGTCTTCCTAAATAAGAGGATGTCCACCTAAATTACTCTTGGGGGTTAAAATCATAAAATCCACTGGATATTCCCAAGAGTCTAAGGAGACTGAAATGTCTTCTAATACACCATTTGGTTTAATAATTGAGCGATCTGCAAGTTGCAATAAAGTAGGTGTAAAAAGAAGATTAGGAAGTTTTAGCTGTTCCATAGTCTACCTACTCATAATGTTGATAGCATCCCCTAAATCAATCAAAGTGTTTGGAATTTCTACCCCATTGATAGTTGTTTTAACAATTGGACTACCAGGGTCTACGTACTTCTGCATGGTAACTTTTCCCATCATGATATCTACAATTTTTCCTACCAGGTGGATTTTTCTAGTATCTCTTGGTTTCCTTCTTGGTCTTTTAAGACTTAACTCCTTTATTGTCTTTGCTAGAATAGTAATTTCCTTAATGGCTTGTAACAAGGGAATATTGATACAGACATTCTTCAATTCATCTAGAAAGTCATAGTCAGGCAACAAGATTTGTTTTTCCACTCCTTTGTCAATTTGTAACCTTTCAGGAAAAGGAGGTGTGGATGAAGATGCAGGTTGCTCAACTGTAGGAGTTGTGGGGGTTAACTCTTTTTCTTTTCCTTTTTGAGTGCTTGGGTTTTGAAGAGATGCTTCGGAACCCGTATTGGCTTCAAGAGAATTTTCCTCAGAAATGCTTTGCTTTTTAACTTCTATAAAAGGTTTATCCAGAACTCTACCTGATCTGAGTTGTACATCATTGAGAGGAACAATCATATAGGCAGTAAATTGAAATTGTAGACCTTCCATCATGAAAGCATTTTGAGGGTTTTTATTATTGGGGTTTGGCAATGGCTGAGAAGGAAGTTGATTTGACTTTTGTTGAAGCAAGAGTTGAGAATTTGAATTCTGTTGAGACGGTTGTTGTTAATGAAATGGCAATGATAGTTGTGGATTTTGAATTGGAAGTTGTGGAACTTGTTGGTTTTGAAAAGATGGAGGATATTGGTAGAATTGAGCAAATCTCCCATAAGGATTCTGCATACCTTGTACCCATGCTTGAAAATGATTTTGAGGTTGGGACCAAGGTTGTTGCCAAGGATTCCAATTTGGTGGGGGTTGAAAATTCATAGAGTTGTTAAACCCTTGATTTTGTTGCCCCTGGCAAGGTCTCCTTGCAACAAAACAGAGAGACTCAATGGTACTTGGATCTTCTTGAAAGACAGCTTTGAGGCCAGGGATTGAAGGAAAATCCTTGGTTTCATGATTCTCTGAACAGATTACACATGTTTCTACAACCTTTGCATCCAAGGGACATTCCCTTAGAGCATGTTTCTTTCTACATTTCGGGAAAAAGATGGCTAAAGCTTCAGCTTCTGCTTTCTGTTTATTATGGATCTTAAGAGTGTCTAGTTGTTCACTAAGACTTCCTAAGATATCAGTTTTGAATTCATCAAGCATGTTGCCAATCTCAGCCCTACTTACCGATCCAGTTGCAGATTTGTTTGCTCCGAGGAGAGAAGGATCTCTAGGCCCTTTTTGAGTTTTAGATTTCCCCCGTGAGAGATGGACACATAGCTCTTCTATATCATGAAGTGGAAGTTGAGATATGTCTCCTTTTCCCATCATGTTCAAAATATCTTATCCATTCATCTCTAATGGATTTTAATAGAAGGGCTTTCAAAGTTTCCTCATCTAAGTTACTCATTTTTTCTCTTTTTAGGTTATATTGAAATCTTTCGAGTAAATCCTCAAAGTTTTCATCTTCCTTTTGCACCATCTTGAATACCTCATCCTTGTGATTGGTGGGCATACAATAATCCAGGTACCTATCCAAAAATGTTTGTTTCATACCATTCCAAGTATTAATGGATTGAGTGAGTAATCCCATGAACCATTTCAAGGCTGCCCCTTTCAATGTTGAAGGAAAAAATTTGAGTTTTTGAGCGTCTTCCAGATAATCATAAGTTTGACACACGACTTCAAACTCAAATAGAAATGTTTCAAGGTCCTCATTTCTTAATCCATGGAAGTTTGGGAGGACAGATGGCGAGATGTTTTTCATTGTGGCTCGGGATTCATCATCGACTATAGGAAATCCGAATGAGTTGTCTCCATCCCTATTTCCTCCAATGTTACCTCTACCTCCTCCATTATTCCCTCCTCCACCTCTACCTCTACCTCTACCAAGTCCGGTTGCTCCTTCTTCTACCATGGTAGTTTCTTCATAGACTTCAAAGTTCTCTGGTTCCTCTACCAAGGGTGAATGAGGAGGAATTTCTCCCTCTTCCTCAGGTGATTCTACTTCTTCAATTACAATCTGTGTCCCTGTAGAAGGAAGGAAAGGATCTCTTTCTAATTCGGATTCAATAGATGGTGTGGGAGAGTCAACTACTGCCTCTTGAATTCCAGGAATCCTAGAACTAGGAGTGTGAGTTGGAGATGATGGAGGTGTCTCTTGCCTATTCCTTGAAGTAGATGGAGTTGTAAAAATTGAACTCTTGGGTCTAGCTAAAAAAACCTTCCCCTAGAATCTCTTACTCTATGCATGTCATTTTTTTTTATATTTTTCTTCAAGCCAGGTTAATAATTCTCTTTCTGATCTTCCAGATCACTCTAGGTGCAAGAAGAGAGCATACTCAAGAAACTATTAAACCAATAACTTTCTCTTTTCTGATCCTCAAGATCACACTAGGCGCAAGAGGAGAGCATACTTTGAGAGGTTATCAATTTTCCTTTCTTGAAATTTTCTTGTTTTTATATTTTATTTTTTTTAGAAATTGGCTACCTAATTTCACTTCCTCGGCAACGACGCCAAAATGTTTGGTCAATTTAGTGTGATCTAAATTGCTATTTATATTGTCAACCCGAGGTTCGTAAACTGACGAAGTGAGGTGTACTATATGTACTTAGATAACCATTTTCTTAGGTTTTTGTTGTTTTAAGCTTTTTAGTTTGTTTTTGGATTTTATTCTTTTCTTAATGTGTGGTGATGAAAGTGAAGTGTGAAGTGTGTGGAGTGTAAATGGTTATGATTTCTATGCTTGAAAAATGCTCAAAAGAAATCTTTACAATAACTGAAATGAAACCAATCCTTAGGAGAAAACAAAATGCATCAAAAAGCGAACTAATGGCAATGGCCCAGTATCCTTGCTGCTGAAAATGAAAAGAAGGCAAAAACTTGAAAAACAACTCAAACTTAAAGTAAAGCAGCTAATTCGCACTACTTGAGCTTTTTGGATCCTTTGCCCCTGGGCTCAATCTACCTTGGAGAAGTAATCATGAGCATAACAAGCAATATGATATTTAACTGTTCAAGAAAATAAATTGCATAAGGAAACTAATCACACTACTTGAATTCTTCAAATCCTTTACCCCTCAGCTCAATCTACCTTGGGGAAGTAATCATGAACATAACAAGCAATATGACAACTAAATGCAAAAAAAGAAATTAATCACACTACTTAGACTCCTTTAGTTCTTTACCATTCAGCTCAATCTACTTTATGGAAAACAACTATGAGTAAGTAATATGACACTTAAATCACACCACAGTCAGTGATCTTCTGATCTCCTGCTGATATAGTCATTTGACCACAGAGAGAAATCAAAAAATTATTAAGTAGTATGACATCTAAGTTAGCAGAAAAAGAAATAAACAAATAACAATTTGAAAAGGACAATGCTGAATGTAAATTGCAAAAAATAAAGGTTAGCAGGAAGGACAAGATGATCACATATGCCAAAAGTTATTAAAGAAAATAAAAGATTGTCCGGGCTGCCTAAAAAAACCTGCAAAAAGCACTGATCAGTTTATAAAGACAAAGATATAAACAACAGAAACATAAAGCAAAACATATTATGTACAAACTAATGACAAAACAAAATCATAATGAAACTAAACAAATACTTTACAGGGCTTCAGTATGCAGGGGCCCTCTGCCACTTCAGCCAATCAAATGATCACAACACTATCTTCAGAAAGGTCTACTCATGTATTCAAATCAGAAACATATAAAATAGTGGGGTGATATAACCAGCAACGTGCGGAAATTACATAACAGTTCAGAAATTCTATTCATCCAAAAAGTCCCTTTACAGCGTTTGAAAACGCGTTATTTATAATGTAAAAGTCCTACAATTAACTAATCAACTACTTAGGCTATTAACTGCGTGCCATAGACACGTAGATCTCATGAGCCGAGATCTAGTGTAACTGTCGTTATGCTTCTTAAATCCTGGAGTCATTGGTTGTTAGATTCGTTGTTCAAGAACGATCCTCAGGTGCGCTGGAGCCTCCGTGAGTTGGGAACTAGGCCACGTATCATTCACATGCCTTTAACAGTAACATGCCACCGCTGGACTCTTTGGTTGGCCAAGTCTTTGAATTTGGTTGACCGCGGCTTCAAAATGATGATTTAGCCAGTTCGAAGGGACACGATCCATGTACATGCCATCTGGAGCTTGCCCATATAGCCCGTTCCTTCAGAAGACACCTGGAGCACAACCTTTAACAAAATGGCTGCGGAATCCTGTGCGGGCTGCGGAAACCTGTGCTGGTTGCGGAAATTGACAATTTCCGCAGCTTGCATGAACAAAAGACTAAACCAAACAATAGACATCAGTATAGTTAGAAAACCAAATATAAAACATCCTTTTTAACTATAAATGCAATATTCAACCACTGGATGAGTGAAGTGAGTGGAGTATGAGGGTTAAAGAGGGTGTGTAAGGAAGGTGCAAGGGTTGAGGCTCAACACTGGTTTTCAAATCATTAGAATAGGTTTTGTGTAACAAAAGTTATATATTGCAGAGCTTTTGGTTTAAAGCCTTGATTTTATTGAAAATTTCCAATAAAAAGAAGCCCGAAAAAGCTTAGTTCTCGCTCCATACTCCATGCGACCTACATCACAATACCTAAGTCTAAGCACACCTACACCAAGCACAGTGGGTAGCCTTGGGCTTATTTGTCAAAAATACATTGTAAATAGTGGCTTATAATAAACCATCATGAAGAATATTCCCTTGTGAATGTGGGTAAATCCCATAAGTAAATAATATATATATATATATATATATATATATATAAATATATATATATAATATATATATATAGTCCCTCTTTTTACCCCTTACTTCACAAAACCCTATTAATATAAAGTTTTTGAATTTATATTAATTTCTCCCTGCAAGCCTATACTACCTCTCCCCCTGGAAAGTCAACCAATGGCCCACCCAACACTAAGAATTAAACCCCCTTCATTTTTATTTGCCTCTAGATTTGTAAAAATAAATGAATGGTTAAAATTCCATATGGTGGGCTTAGCTCATCCAACACTTAACACTCAAAAAGCACGGGAGATTAGTGGTTTTCACAGCCCACCTTTTTGTTAAGTGGCAGCCCCATGTTATATCGCGTCCTCTAAAATAATACCATCTACCACTTTAAAGCGGTGCCATAAACCATTAACTGTTTTGGTTTTGAATCTTATAAATGTTACGAGGGTATAGGGTGGATTAAGTTTAAGTGAAATACAGAGATATGAGAATCCGGTAATATTTCAGAGCTACGAGTGAAACCATACTTGAGCTAATAACTACAGGCAATATGAGACTAAGGTTGTGGAATGAGATTCAAAGGTAAAATGGTTTTACAACGACACATGAAATAAAATTCACATGCCATGAATTTATTAGAGAAAATAAAAGGGAAAATTTCACATGTAATTAATGTATAGGAGAGAAAAGATAACATTAATGTAAATGCATTTCAGGTGAAATCAATTTACAGGTGTAAAATCATGTTGTAGGTGAAAGTAAAAAGAGTAGAGTGAGAATAGTCTTCCAACCATACAAATCAACACATGGTTTTGCAAAACCATCCAGGTATTCTATAAGGGTAAAAGGAATTTACATATAGGTAAAATGAATTTACAGAGGAAGGAGTAATAGGAACAAAAGTACACATGGTTTTGTGAATTCATGAAAAGAGAAAACAAAACCATAGATTGGAAATAACACATGGTTTTGTAGAAATTTAATTATAAATTTTGATTTAAAATATTTTGGAAATATTATTCAAATATATATATTATTGTATATTTTCCAAAATAATTTGTGAGGGAAGTCTTAGATTATCAAGTCAGGATCAACAAGCAGTTGAGTGAATTACTAAGAAAAAGAGAGATACATCTGCATCTGCTAGTTCATCTGCCAGCACAGCCACAAAATCAGGTCCACATCCTACCTGCTCCCACTTCCACAACAACAACAATTGCACAACACGTTCCACCAAAATTATCAATCTGCAGTAGTTAGAAATTTTCGTTCATCTATAGTCTAAAAATGTCCTTCAAGTATTAGAGGGGGATTGTTTGAGATTAGAAATATTAGTGAGTTGTTGAAGCATCGTAAGTTTTTTTTAAGCACTGGAGCATCAATATTAAGTAGACCATTCATAGGATTCTTGTGGCTTAACTAGTGATGTTTTTCTTAGGTTAAAGTGTTTCACTTTCATCTCTTCATTGTAATCATCCAAATTCCAATTGCAAAATAGAAAATGTGATGAATAATATTTACTTTTGAGTACCTTATTCTGGGTGCTTTTGCAACCTGTATGTTTTCTACTGAAGGCCACACTAACGAATTCTTGACTGCTCTTTAGTTCTGCCTAATTGAATGCCACACTAAAGAATTCTTAATTGCTCGTTAGTTCTTCTGAAGGTTTTCATTGTTTTTCCATCATCCACTTGTTATTCTGAAAGATCTATTAAATATTCCTAACTTACCCTGAGTTTACTTTGTGAAAAATTGATGCAACCATCTAGTTTACCTTTTGAATCCATTTCCCAATAGATGCTACTTAAATTGAATAAAATCAGTCTTCCAACACCCAAATCAAAACCCAAAACCCAAGTAGAACCATAACTAGTCTAAGATTTTCAAGCAACAAAGGTAAACTTTACAGAGAGAGCCCTCTATGGGATTGGAAGGGCTAGATTCCCATCCTGAAGTTGGTTTGATGTTACATTCTTATGATTTGTCCTACAACCTTCAAATTACAGGGTGATAACAGTCCCTTTACTAAAGAAGCATGGAGATCTGTTTTTTTTTTTTTTTTTTTCAGATTCAAGGGGTATGGAGGATTGATCAATTTCTTGTATGTTTTCAAAACTGGATTAAGGTGATGACTGATTGGAAAGAAATTATATGCTTCCTCAGTTGGGGATTTTGGAGGTGTCAAAATTTAATTATCTTTGAAGGTCACCAACTGTTTATTGGCAAGGTTTTCCAGCAGGTATTGCAGGATATGGGGGAGATTGACAAAGAAAAGAGTACTATGGTTCTGATAATAACTCATCCTCTATTATTGGAGAGTCATACAACAGTTGGTTTTTTTATTTTATTTTATTTTATGGTGCAGCTCAGGAAGGAGGATTTAGATGTGGTATTGATGTTGTTCTAAAAAGTCCATTGTTGGGAATTTATAGCTTAAAATTGAACTGTGGGCAAGGGACCAATACTCAAGGTGAGCTTTTGGATTTATGGTGTATTTTTTCTTTGCTCATTTCAAGTAGATCTCTAGTTTATAGTTGGTGGGAGACTCGAAAATTATAGTGGATTGGTTCTTTTTTAAGAATAATATGAAGCTGATCTCTTTAAAACCATGGATGGATTGTATTTGTTGGGAACGAGATCCCCCAAGGAAAGTTTTGGGGCTAAAATCCCATGTTTTGGTTCAAATTTTGTAATAAAGTTGTAAAGTCTCCGCAATTTGTGGTCGCGGAGTGCGAAGGTGTTATGAGTCATAAAGGGTTGTCTGCCCTTATTTTGTAAAGTGTAAAGTCGGCTGTAGATATCTACCCATGGTCTGCGGACCATGGGATTGTTTAAAAGGAGCTAAGTAAGCTCAAAGTGGTCATAGGGTTTTGGTAGTAGAAGACAAGACTTGGAGTCTTGGTAGAGAAGTCTAAGTTTTGGGTCTTAGCGTAGGTAGAGGCTCTGCAACTAAGTGCACAGAGGCCTAGGGTGGAAGTTTGCAGCTGAGTGTGCAGACCCCTGCAGCTATGTGTGTAGGGCAGATAGAGTCTGTAATCATCTGAAGGTATTAATAAAGAGAAGCATTCTATAAATTCTGTGTCTTTGTTTCCTGTTAATGCATCTGGTTATATTGTGTTTCGGGTTTAATTTATAATTTTTATGTAATTCGTGAATATATGTGATTATATTAGGTAAATGAGCACAAGTAAGAATATTAGATACGCGGCACTAACTGTGATTGTTTAGTAAGATAAGTAAAACACTTAAGATAAATTGGAAACTTGTTCAATACATTGTCACATCAACGCGAAAGTACCCGAACCGCAAGTTAGGGCTACGTGAAGGTTAATCGTACTCCTTCACGGAGGTACTAAAGGTCGGAATAAAGGGTTAGACTGACAGAGCACTAGAGCTTAACGACATGCGCGAAAGTAGGAACAGAGGGAATAAACTGACATCACGACCATGTTAGGGTGCAGAAACTTGGTTCCAGCATCCCCCCATACTACTTCGGGTGAGACTTCGATCCGTGCTCTGCGTGCTGATGCCGAAAGGGCCAGTAGTGTAGGGATTTGTTTGGCTAACTAACATTGAACCTAGGTCAGGCCCCACACAGCGAAAAATGGTTCCGTCGCTGGGACCAGAATATGCATAAGAGATGCGTGATGTTGTATCACTAGAATCCAACTAAGAAAGAGATCAGAGACTGGTTGGATAGTAAGATCCACAAATTCACGGTGCAGGAGAACAGAAATTTGTGACTAACAAAAGAATAGTGGCTGGACAGGTACTTGTATGTAGAGATTCACGAGATATTTTTTTGTTTCTTTCTGGTTGAGCTATAAGAGTGGATCACGAAGCTAGCAGATAGCCAAGGAAGGTGGAGACTTGACGGTCCTATTGTCTGGACCCTTGAGTTAGTACATATACTGGAAGTCTCTGAGGATAAGATCATCTGCACTGTCGATCATTGGCTCGATAGCATCATAAGAGGATTTGTGAGTGAATTTTTGGTCAATACCTCAGTTAGCTACAACGAGGTAGAGTGACAATTTTTCAAAGGTCCACTAGGTAAGTACTTGAAGTCTTTGAATACTTGGATTAAGATGTTATTACGCGAAAAACAGGTTATGCAGCTACCTTGATGTTCAAAGCTACGTGAAGCGGAAAGACTTATAGGAATGAAGGAATAAAGGGTCCTGAATATAGTCCATTTATTTCACCTCCACTAGGTGGCAAAGAGGGAGTAGCACAGGCTTCTTTGCAAAGTGAAATCTAGTTAATAAGGCAAGGATTCCCACAACTTCCACCTCCACCTACACTAGCTCCAACTTCACCACCATCATATGCGGCTTCACCCATACCACCACTACCTCCACTGCAGTTCAGCATGGAAAATTCAATGAAGCTTCCTTTGTTTAAAGGCTTGGGAAGTGAGGACCTAGACCAGTTTTGGTTCATTGTGAAAGATGTATGGGAAGTTGAGGGCATTACAGATGATCACATGAAGAAGGCAACATTGGTTAGTGCTCTACAAGATCGCGCCCTAACCTTGTACATTAAGTACTCTATGATAACCCAAATGCCGGAGTGGCAAACATCCAGACTGCGCTGAATAAAAAATTCAGTAGGCCTAAATCTGAGGCACAGTCGATTGTGGGGTTCAAGAAAATCTCGATGAAACTAGGTGGGACACCTTGGGAATTGGATCAGAGTTTGAAATGTAAAATCCGCGAAGCTAATATGAACTTAACAAATGGACAACACTGTGAGTTGTTCGTGGCTTCGCTCCTGCCACATGCAAGGGTTGCACTATCACAACAGAAGATTACAACTCAAATAGAGGCCCTGGAGATTGTAATTAGACTACATGAAACACCGATGAAAGATCTAAATCTAGGGGTTCAGCAGATCCATGAGTAGTTTCAAAATGTTTGCCTTGAAATGCAAAGTTTGAAGTAGGATAAAACAGTTCGACTAGAGGTGCGTGAAGAGGTATGGTGCCTGAAATGTAGAGGTCAGGGCCATGACAAAGACCATTGTCTGGTCTTTGCAAACTATATTGTAGGAGGAGGACCGATGCCTTTGAGGCTGGAAGCCCAAGTAGGACCAAGCGCGGGGCCTATTTTGCGGTGTGCTATATGTCAGGTAGCAGGAAAACATATGAAGAATAACTGTCATTTACTGCAGAAGTTTGTACAAACACAACAACAACTGTTCTACAACTTTTGTAGGTCGGTAAGGCATGATGAGCACAACTACAGAAGTTATGAATTGATGATGGACAGGACACCCGCCTATAGTGATCCAAAAATGGATCCTGGATAAACCTCTAAGTCTAAAAGACTTCATGCAAGAGGTAAAAGGTGCCAAATGGCAAAAATCCTTTGTAAATCAGAGGAAAATGAAAATCGCAGGCTACTCTCAGAAATAGTCTCATTGCAGGGATCCCTCTATTTTGAATCCAACGCAACTTAAATGGGCGAAAACAAACTTTATATGGGAAAGCTATCATAAATGAAGCTAGCCTTTCTCAAAGGAAAAAGAGGCAAAAATCCCTTGAATAATGGGTCTAAAAACCCTCTAATTCTTCCAAATCTCCCAAAAGGCAAAACAAGCGCAAAAGGAGGACCTTTAGAAATATCAGATTACACTATTGGGCCTTGAAAACATGAGAAAACAGTGAAAAATGAGCCTATCGGAGGTCGAAGGAACAGTGAAAAGGGACCATTCGATCTGGCCGATCAACAGTCGAGATCCGATCGACATATCGCATCGATGGTGACAGGTAGATCAATAATCGCAATCAACGTCGGAATGAACCATGTATATGGGATGGTCGTGGGTTTATGCGGTATGCAATTGCAACAAGTCACATCGCAATATTGCGTCAACACATTACAGTGGAGCAGGGCCGATATGTTATATATTATATCTGTGATGCGATGGCCGGACCTGATGGGGCGCTAAACTAGATTTAATATATTTTGAAATCTGTTCAAAAGACATTTCTAATGCATTTTCGTATATTTCACGATTAAATGAAAATACAAAGGGGAAATGATATGCGATGTAAACCAGACCGAAAGGGTTCCAGAATGAAAATGTATAACATTTGAAATCTACCAAAGCCATTTTTATGTTAAGTTTCACCATTTCAATGTATTTTCAAATACAAAGAGGAAACCTTGGAGCAGGCTAATTGCAATATATGATAACGATTCCCAGGCAGACCCGATGGGAGTTTAGGGCGCAATTATGAATATTTCAAGTCTAGATGGACAATGCTTTGTGGATGTTTCTGTGTATTGCAGTGTTCTCTGTGTAAAACATAGAACGACTGTTTTTAAGGGATTTCAAGCACTGATGCCCTCATCCATTACAGAACAGGTGGCCACTGTCCCAAAGGGTGTTATGTAATGATTATTGAACACTCAAAAGAGGGATTCGAGCAAACCCAAAGCCGGAAGACAGAGAGCCCAAGAGGGAAATGAATCAACAACACCATTTTGGCTTAAAATCCATGAATGTCAAAGACAAAGGGCTGCTGGGTTGTTGAGGGGTGCTTTTGTTAATCCTTGAAGGGTTTTGTTGTGAAGCAGAAGCCAAAGAGGCAATGTAGAAGCCAAAGAGGCAGCGCAGAAGCAAAAGAGCAGTTAAGGGAGCCTTTGGGTCACTTGAAGTTAAAGTTAAAAGCAAGAGAGCGTGAAGGTTGCAGAAGGTTGCAAAAGGCTGAACGAAGCTAGAACTAAGAGCCAAAGAGCCAGAGCCAAGAGCCAAGAGCTAAGAGCCAGAGCTTCAAGAGCCAAAGGGGATTAAACGGTGTCTGAACCCAATGTTTTTGTACAAAACAGTAGGATTTGGGCTAAGAGCTTGTAAAAAAGACTTACACCATAATCCCAGAGAGCCTAGTTGAATTAACTAGAGCTCACGGAGATGTAGCCCAAGAGTTGTGGGTGAACTCCTAATTAATTTGTTGTCTTATGTGTTTGTTTTTACTGCTGCATTATTCACTGTTATAATCATTTATATATCAGTTTAAGCACATTCACATATCAGCACAAATAATAGATTTTAAATCAAATAATCAGCTGAAAACAAATACAAGCATACATCCATATTTTCAAGCATTTCTTAATTCCGCATTGGTTAATAATTAAAGAATTGGGAAAATTCAAGCTTTGGAAGTGGGAGAGGTTCTTGTAAGCTAGACATGAACCCTAGGAGCCCCATTTTTAGATCAGGTGGTATTAAAGCTTAATATTGATTAACCACACCTTTAAGAAGGTTATATCAGAATGCTTGATTGACGGAGCAAAGACTGCTTGTCTGAAAGGTGTTTGAACAACAAGAGGCTGATTGTATGCTTGTTTGTAGACTGACTATTCGCTGAATTTGTAGAAGGAAGAAGAGCTAAAGGCATTCTTCTATTCCAAAGGACCTCAAGGCAATCCAAAGCACAAGAGGTTTGTTGCAAGAGGTTGCTTAAATAAGCTCTTTAATTATCTTGTTGAAGTTTTTTTGTTCATTGGCATAATGACAACTTCTACAGGTGTGTCCTCAAATTCTTCTCTATTCACAGGATTCTTTGATGAAGACATGAAGCAAGAATTGTCCACCATGATGGATATGGTGAGAGAAATGTATAAGGATGGAAGGAAGAGCAGTGTGCTTAGAAAGTAGTTGAATTCCATGAAGGAAGAGAAGCAATTGCTTGTTGACAAATTGCAGGAAATGGAGAGGCAACTTCATATTGCAAATATGAACCTGAAAAGAATGCATGAGTTGGAAACACAATTCTTTGTTGCCCAAGAAGCCTTAGCCAAGTACCTACTTGAAGAAGAGGTAAGCCATTCCAGTTTGTCTTCAAATTTTTCTGAGAATGCTTGTATTGGTTCTTTTGAGAAACATGCTAAAGGCATAGGTTCCAAGTTAATATCCAAGATGGTCTATGAAGGAAAGGGCTTGGGAAAGCATGCATAAGGTATTGTTGAACCAATAATGGTTGAGGAAAGGCCTAAGTATTTGGGTCTTGGCTATGGATAGTCTTATGAACAGGGTTCCAAAGCTATGATGAAGGCCATTGAAACAATCCCAAGAAGGAGTTTCAGTTCATGTCCTCTACCTCAGAAGTGTGAAATTTGTATCCAAGAGGAATATAATAGATTGAAACATCAATTGTAGGATGCAGGTGTTCAGAAGCACACACTTGAACCAGAGAGTTGGGGAGACTCTAACAACCTTGAAGAGTTTGATGGTGTTCCAAAGGGAGCCACTTATTCATTTATATTTATATTTATTTTTAATACTTGAATGTTATATTCAAATAACCTTGAAAATATTTAATAAAAGTTGTGTACAAAGAAATCTAAATCTATTATATAAAGAGTAAAGTGAACAACGATCACTTTATGTAACTATTGATGTACAGTAACCCCACTGGGTTTACATAGTTGACTAAGGTCACTGTTTAAATGAACACAGGGTGGGTTCCAAAGAAGGTAAATCAATAAATCATTAATCATGATTTCGGGGTTTGATTGTGGGGCAAATGAGTGGAACGCGTGGCAAATTAGTTGACGTGATGAGTGGAACACGAGAACAGAGAGGTGTGAAAGTCTTTGGGAATTTGATTTGGGTCAGCTTTCACGTATCATTAATTTTAAATGAGATTGAAGAACATTATTCCAATGCGCCTTCTTCTCATCTGGGCGGCCCAAACTTCCAAAGTTTCTACATCTCGTGGAAGACCAGCAACCCCCATATTGTCGTAATACACACAGAAAAATGGAAAATGCAATTTTTCCATATTGTGGTAATACATATCTTAGTTGATTCAAGATACGTTAGAAAATGGAGTTTCTTTGTCCACGTATTCAATAAAAGAAGACTATTAAGTTATCTAAGAATTTCCTCGCACCTTCTTCACATCTCGGCACCCTACCCACTCTATCCTCCAAATTTGGATGTGATTGAAGACGACCCCTCAACATTCTTCTGCCAACCCACTCAACCGTCCAATTTTAGATGTTGTCATTGAAGATTCCTCCAAAGTTCTTCCATCTGGTGGAAGACCATCACATTCTTTCGATATCTGGTCCCTTAATGGTCCATTAATTAATGATGATCTTTCAATACGAATTTTGATAAAAAGTATTGATTGCACAAGGCAATCACTCTGCCTCTAACGTCAGTATCTTTTAAACATTTAAGAATATCTATAGTAAAATACATCTAATTGTGACAAAGCTTACATCTACATATTAAGAATTTCCATAGTAAAATAAGGGCAAATATTTTGGATAAGAACCTTGTTCCATGTTTTATTAAATGTATAAATGTCTAACTTATATATTATTGTTTTGTGACTAGTGGAATTCATAAGGCGCTAACACTCGTACTCACATGATAGAGGTTCAATCCTCGACAACTACCACTATAACCTCTAGGTGCAACTGCACCGCCCCCAGGCACAACACACGAGTAAGACGGGGTTTGAAATTGTGACCTGCACACAAAATGCCTTAACAGTACACTCGATGGCCAACAAGCTGCACCCCTTGAGAACTTATATATA
>APFE031669344.1:0-42916 GCA_000404065.3 Pinus taeda | reverse complement strand
GGAAGAAAATGAACAAGAAATGTCAAAAGAAGAGGATATACTCCAGGAACAAACCCTAGATAAAGAAGAAAGGAATCCGGCCATATCTTGTAATGCATTGGCTGGAATTACCACTCCTCAAACTATCAATATAGAAGGACATATCAAGAAGAAAGAGGTAATAGTGTTGGTTTATTTGGGAAGTACCCATAATTTTATTCATTGTAAGATAGCAAAGTAATTGAATTGCTTCTTATATCTAGCACCAGAGTGTAAAGTGATGGTTGCAAGTGGAGGAACCATAAATTGCTCTAGAAAGTGCCATAATATCAAGCTATCCATGGGAGAATATGTATTGAATAGCACAATGCTTTCCATTCCAATGGGTGGTGCTCATGTTGTACTAAGAGTCTAATGGCTACAATCCTTGGGTACAATAGCTTTTAATTTTCAAGATATTTTCAGGAAATTTGTGTGGAAGGAAAGGAATTCAAATTAAGGGGTATTGTAGGGAAACCAGGAAAGATAATCTGCTCTAATGGTATGACAAAGCTTCTAAAGAAGGAACAATGAGGTGCACTTACACAATTATGTTCGCTAGAGGTTCCCACATCGAAATCATATATTTCTCCAAATCTCCAAAAAGTCTTGGAAAATCATTCCAAGGTATTTGAGACTCCCAAAGGTCTCCCACCTATTTTTGATCATGATCATGCTATTCATTTGATTCCAGGAAGTTTTCCTCGAAACATCAGGCTGTACAGATATCCCTACGGCCAAAAGAGTGAAATTGAATGTATGGTTGCAGAAATTCCCATGACAATGGTACTTTTACTCTAATCACTATTGAGGGTTCTGGATATTCCTTCAAGGCAAATGGCCACCGAGTTCGACTTTATCGCAAACCACTCACTCAAGAGTCCTTCTACCAGCAACTACGCAAAGACTATAATATGGAAATTTTGGGGGAGGGAGAGAAGTCTTCCTCACCTTTGATTCATTAAATTATTTATCTCTTTTTACACTTCGTACATAATTTCTTTGTACATATTTTTGTATCAACACTTTGTTGTTCCTTTTCGGAGCAGCAACAATTTTATTATTTTCTGTTGTTCCTTTTCTCAACGGGACAACATTTTCGTTTTGTTGTTCCTTTTCCAAAGGAACAACACCTTTTGGATCAGCCATTCATTTTGCTTTAACTTTGCTATTTTTTTCGTTTTTTGTTTACCTTGTGATTTTGTTGTTCCTTTTCCAAAGGAACGACACTTTTTGTTTTTGTTGTCCCTTTTCCAAAGGAACGACGTTTTGGTTTCTTGCTGTTCCTTTTCCAAAGGAACGACATTTTTTATTTTCTTGCTGTTCCTTTTCCAAAGGAACAACACTTTTGATTTCTGTTGTTCCGTTTCCAAAGGAACAACACTTTTGATTTCTGTTGTTCCTTTTTCAAAGGAACAACACTTTTGATTTATGTTGTTCCTTTTCCAAAGGAACAACACTTTTGATTTTTGCTGTTCCTTTCTCAAAGGAAAAACATTTGCGTTTTCTGTTGTTCCTTTTCCAAAGGAACAACACTTTTGATTTCTGTTGTTCCTTTTCCAGAGGAACAACACTTTTGATTTCTGCTGTTCCTTTTCCAAAGGAACAACACTTTTGATTTCTATTGTTCCTTTTCCAAAGGAACAACACCTTTTTTGTTGTTCCTTTTCCAAAGGAACGACATTTGTGTTTTCTGCTGTTCCTTTTCCAAAGGAGAAACATTTTTTGATTTTTGTTGTTCCTTTTCCAAAGGAACGACATTTGTGTTTTCTGCTGTACTTTTCCAAAGGAGCAACATTTTTTATTTTTGCTGTTCCTTTTCCAAAGGAACGACATTTGTGTCTTCTGCTGTTCCTTTTCCAAAGGAACATCATTTTTTGATTTTTGTTGTTCCTTTTTCAAAAGGAACACCACTTGTATTCTTTTGCTCTTCCTTTTTGAAATAACAACACCCTCATATTCCTTATGCTTTCTCCCCTTGCTGTTCTAAATTAAGGATGCCTACTGTTCCTATTCTTTGAAGTCTTTTGGAACATAGCTATGCACTTATGCAATGGATACAAAATGACAACATACCGAAATCAGTGAATTATAAAATCGCTATTTTTATAAGAAATTGCTCTGAATTGATAAGAGGAAAAAGGGAAGGACACACTTACCCATTATCTTTTGCTCTCATTGTTCCACTAGTTTTTCTCTGATTGGTTACCTTTATCACGTTGGTTCCTTTTAAATTTCCACAATTCTCTTCGATTATTATTCAGGAATAAGAGCAAAGGGTTTACATGTTCCTATTGAAATGTTAAGACTTCTTCCACCATTCATACTCTTAAGGAGTGTTGAACCACCCTTTGTGTATAAATGGGAAAGTACTTGATGAAAAAGGAAAAGAAAAAAGTGAAAAATGATGTTTTAATGACTTGTTTATATAAGTTGTCAAATGCAGGATAGGGGGTCTCATCAAGAGCCAACGTACCATGATCATGAGGAAGAAAGTGAAGTGGAATTCCCACTATGGCCACCACACCAGGGATATGGGCCAAAAGGTATATCAAATAAAGAACCCTTCGAACAGGAGGTCTCATCACGAGCTGGCCTGCCCACCTTTCGCTCCTTCCTCGTGAATGGCATTATGACTAACTGGTCATCAAGCCAGCATAATGGCTTACATCTTGACATCGCACAACATTTCCTAAGCATACACAAAGGATCATGGTTCCATGGGTTAAACAAACAACTCTGCAAAGGTTATAGACACCTGTTGGCAGCAGAGCTCTGTTAATGGTATTGAAGTCACATTACTTATACACCAATATGTAATTATTAACATCCTTCTTTGACTTTCCGCTCAATGGTTGGTACAGATCTCTCTGATATAGATAATCTTCCATCTGCATCTTCCACAGTTGGTAGTTTTGGTCATTAAATTTTTCAACCCTAAACCTACCATCTTCTGCCATTGCCCCCACTCGGACCAGGAACCCTTCTCTCTTGCGAGTTTATCAGCCAAATAGACCTTCAGCTCTGATACCAGTTGTTAGAAAATTATATATTACAGAGCAATGGAACACATAAAATATTGCAGAAATATAAACACAGAAAACGCAGAAAACAAGATAGACATAGATATACGTGGTTCACCCAGTTTGGGCTACGTCCACGAAGAAACAACCATTCCTTCCTTTTACATTATCCAGCAAAGTGAAGAGATACAACCTACAACAGATCCATTGTAATTCCCTCTTTTCTCTCAATCTCCTCTCTCTTCCTCACTTAGAATACAGATCTACATAGACGAAATACAATTCCCTCATCTATAGTGAGGGGTTTCCTTCTAGGGCAAAAAAACCTAATTTAAACATAACTTCTACCGTCAGATCTCCTCCTAATGAACGACCTAGATTGACTATGAAATTACAAAATTTTACAAGGCAATGAATATTTTACAGGTGGTGTTATTGCCCCATTATGAACCGGGGTCCAATGCGGTGATACCTTTGAATACAACAAATAATCAGGCTCCACACCCAACAAATATTTCAAGAAATATAATTTGGATTATATTTTTCGAATACATTGAAAAACATTCATGTGGAAGTTGTGGCCCCTTATCCAAGTAAAACAAGAGTTCTTACTAATATTTACACTTCACCAGGAGTTGCGAAGTAACTCACTATAAAACCCTGCAACAAATTATTTTACGCACTTGTTAGCACTATGTATTTCTTAAGAGTGTGAAAGAAATGCAAAGGTAACCACAAAACCACTTTCAAGTTAGAAGCTACCCCTCCTAAACTCTAAGAAGGATATCTGTTTTATATTTAGCTTTGTTTTCTTTTAGAATTTTAGGCTAGATTGGAAAGTTCAAGGTTTGGTTTTCGAATTGACTGTTTGGTTGATAATGTAAGAAGTGACCTGTTAGCGCTGCTATATAACATTGATTTTCTAAAGTTGGAGGCATGCTTGGTCCATGGTCATGCTCAAAGAAGGCCTATAATGGTTACCCTCACCTTCTCCTTTACCTCTTTCACTCTCCCTTCATTTACATTTCCTATGATTTTGTTAAAAATCACATAGAATCTATTGTCTTTAAGCCCTGAGTGCTTAAACCCATATCCCCATGAGCTCGTGCCCACACGACCGCGTGCCTTCACAAACCCACTGCCACAATCTTAGCCATTGATCTCCATCACCCCGATCCAATGGTCCCCCATCACATCTGATGATAACACCCGCGCAATCAAATCTCCATTGTCCGATCTTCTCCGTTGTAATCAGATGGCGTTCGCTCTCCCGCATCTGCAAACGGTCGGGATGATAATGCACGATGAAAAGTAGTTTTGTCCTTCCCCTGCCGCCATGCATCACACTCTGAATGGAATCACACATCGTTGTCCTTTTATCGCCTTGTGTCCGAAAGCGGTGCGACCAAAACAACTTACTGCTTAGCCTCTCGTTGCCGCCCGATAACTCCCGCTCGTCTCCTCCGCCCGACAGCCGTAAGATCTGTACACTTGAAATCCAATGAGCCATGATCGCCTCGCTCCCATATCTCCCGATACCCTCCGCCAAGCAATCCCAACCATCCATTTTCTAGATCCTACAGTTGATCTTCCTCCGTCATCTAAGCCGTCCATTTGCTATGCAGTACACGTCCCTTGATCGTTCCGTGCACCCGAAGGACGAAGGTGATCAGTTTTATTACCTATTTGCAGCTGCTCCTCAACCACCATATTTAACCAAAAATATGGCCAAGGAGGAAAATGATAGAGCCCGAGCAGGTGAATGCATTTAACAGTCATGGAACTTCATCCCATACGACACTCCAGCCACCTGAGAGGATAGCAAAGCACACGATAAGATAAGGTTTATCCACCGAAGCAAGCAAATTGCACCAAAGACTCCGTTAGGTAGTTAAATCAGTTGGTGGTCAATTATGACTCCTCCATACTCAGAATGGCCAAGTGCCTTTGTAATAAAACTCTATATATACCCCCAAACAAGATGTAATCAAGGTTGATGCTTGATGCTTTGATGTAAGGTTCAACTTCTAGAGACTGTAACTACTTTGATACTTGCAGCATCTTGTCTTCATTTTCAGCTAATACAAGTGTCTTTTGCTGTTATTTACTCACTTTCCATATTTCTTCTGCTCCAAGTTGTGCTTGATATGCGATATTTCTGAGCTCCTGATGTTTGGCATTAGAGAAGCTGTCATCCTATCTCTGTGTTAAAGTATTGTATGTATCAGTGAATGAGTTATTCACGTTTCTTTTCCCCTAGCGTCAGAGAGCTGTCATCTTGTCTTTGCATTAGGGAAATAGATTTGCAGACTTCTTTATTGGTTGCAGTCAGCCATCACATGGTCATGTGCATCTGCTGGTGTAGTCAGTATTCTCCATATTCACCCAATATTTGAATTGTGAGTAATTGGTGGTCCAAAGCCTTGTAGTCAAGGGGTGTTCACGCATGTCTAGAGTTAAGCATAGTAGAAGTGGTTATCTGGCTTGAACAAGCATCATTCCTTCCATTCATCCATCTACAACAATAAGTTGAATTTATATGTTCCCGAGCATCTCCAAGCTTCAACCTAGGAGAGTTTCTTGGGGTGATAACATTAATTAGAGCCGTTGCCGGGGAGAGGAGATTAAAGCTCAGCTTCCCTGGGAGAACGAACACAGCTCCAACTTTGATGATAGACAAAGTCTAGACACATTTCTGGTTGTAATCATCTATCTAGCGACTCTACTAGAGAACCATCCTAGTGGTGACTCCACATTACAGTTCTGGCTCAGTTTGTGAGGCATACTCGGAGAAATCCTCAGAAATCACCAGCTGACCCAGTGCTTGACCCTGAGAAGATTGTTAAGCAGAAGAAGACATCACTGAAAGGAGCATTAGGATTAGGTAAGCCTAAAAAACCTTATGTATCTCTGCAAGAAGTGCTTATAGCTAAGAATATACAATTTGAAGATATAGAGCCTACAATTGTTAGTGAAGAAATACCCCCAGAGATTCATAAAGCTCCTTGTTCATTTAGTTCCCCTTTGGATCTCAGTACAAAGAAAGCCTCCCATACAGTCCATCATATTCCCTTGTCTCTATCATCTGTCTCATTGTCTTCAGCTATCCAATCTACCAGTATCCTTCCACCTACCTCAATCATGGTAGGCCAACAACCACCTACAAAGATGGAAAGAATCATAGCTGCTAGGTATGGACCCATGGTCTTGCCTATTCCTTTGAATGCCATGCCTGCTGGAGAGTATCAGAAATATATGCCCAAGTTCACTGGTACAGAGGGAGTAATAGCTGAAGAACACCTTGAATCTTTTTATAGTTATGCAAATAACCTAGATATCAGTGAGGATGATGTGTGGATGAGAGTGTTTGTTCAGAGCCTTGATGGAGAGGCTAGAAAGTGGTTTAGAGAATTGACTCCTAGGTCTATAGCAGACATTAAGCATTAGATGATGTATTTCTGAAGCATTGGGGAGATAAGAAGGACTTGCTATATTACCATACCAAGTTTGGTAACTTGAAGAGGGTAAATGGGGAATCATTGCCTGATTTCAATAAAAGATTCAATCGTATCTATAGTAAGATACCAACTGAAGTAAAGCCAATCCTCACCTCTCCCAAACTCACTTATGCCAATTATTTTGACTCTAATTTCTGCCTGCTACTGAGAGAAAGAAGATGTACCACTCTAGCTGAAATGCAAGATGCAGCCCTTGAGGTGGAATCCAACATCATGGCTGCAGAAAAGCTCAAGAGTCATGCCGATAGAAGGAGGCAGAGAGGTGAGGCTTCTTCTTCCTCTACTTCATCTTCAGAACCTAAATTAGACAAGATGACTAAGATGATAGAGTCATTGGCTACTGAAATAGCTAAGCTGAAGATTGAGTAGAGCTCAGGAAAGACAAGGCTTCCAAACACATTTTCTCCAAGAAAACCAAATCCATTTAGAAGAGCAAATGAACAATTGCAAATCATTCAGAGGGGTAAAGAAGAAAATGAAGAACAAAGGGTTAAGGCTCCTTTCCAAAACGTAGTCATGGAGGAGCAGCAGTTTGAAGTAGATGATGAAATTCATTGTATGGAAGATAAGTGCAATGTTGCCTTTTTGACAATGGCTGCCTATGAAGAATCATTATTGCAAGACCAAACTAGTCAAGGGTGGGACAGAGAGGCAGTTCTACAGATTGGTGAACAACAAAAATATGATCTGAGCTCAAAGATAAACAATGTCAAGGAGAATCCTGCCCAAAAAGTTGTTGTCCCAATAGAGCAACAAAAAATCAGACAATAAAGACCAGCAACTCACCCAGTCACCCTAAAAGCACCAACTCAAGAGGTAAGAGGTCCTGACAAGTCCCCTTCCCCTTTTAGCTTGGAATCATAAGTCCAAAAATTAAAAATATATGTGCCTCTGATAGAACTTGCAAAGAGTGAAGTTTTTAGAAAGCCTATTCTTGATGCTCTTGAGCTGAAAGCCATACAAGCCCCCACCGACTATGTCAACTTGCAAGATGATAAGCCTGTAGTTGTGCTTAGCCCTATGAATGAACCTGTTGATAATAATTCTCCATAATTTTATATCTCCTTGACCATTCATGACAAAATCCTCCACAATTGCCTGCTAGACATAGGGGCCAGCCACAATTTGATGCCCAAAACTACCATGGAAGAGTTAGGCCTTGATATCACCAGACCATATCATGATCTATTCTCCCTTGATTCTAGAAAGGTCAAATGTCTGGGATTAGTCAAAGATTCAACTATTACCCTAACTCAGCTGCCATGAAGAGTATGATGATGGACATTATGGTAGCGGATGTCCCTCCTAAGTTTGGCATGCTACTGTCCAGAGGATGGATTAAGAGACTAGGTGGGACATTATAGAATGATTTATCTTATGCCACTGTCCCAGTTTTTGGAGGAGAAAACAAGAGATTGTATAGAGAAGCACAGATGGCCTACATCATCAGTGATGAGAAGAACCCTTCCAATCATCCTATCTATGCTGTGGACACTGACTTTGGAGCTTGTATTCTCCAAATAAGAGAATCTCAAAAGGCCTCAATGCAGATCAAGAAATCACTGAATCAGGTAGAGGGAGAGCAAGGAAGTTAGGTTTGGGAGATGTTCTTTGATGGAGCATGTTCTAGGGAGGCTGCAGGAGCAGCGGTGGTGCTGATATCTCCAAAACAAGAAAGCACACATCTGTCTTTTAAGTTGGCTTTCGAAGTCACCAACAATATAGCAGAGTATGAGGCTCTGATATTGGGTCTTAACGTAGAATAATATAGAGGAATCAGAAACATAAAGGTGTTTGGAGATGCCGATCTTATCATTTAGAAAGTGAACAAACGTTTCAAGCAAAGCACCCAAAGTTGAAAGCATATAGAGATGAGGTATGGAGACTTAAAGATTCTTTTGATTATTTTATATCTCATACATCCCTGGAGTTAAAAATCAGCTTGCTGACTTGCTATGTCTGCTAGCATCTTTATCCCTCCCATGCCTCCCAGACTTGTTTATGAAGTTCGAATGAAATATAGACCATCCTTGCCTGATAATGTGCAACACTGGAAAGTTTTTGAATATGATGAGGAAGCGAATAGGTTTCTGCAAGTCATTGATGAATTCTCCAAATTGCAAATTGATCAAGAGAATGAAGCCTTGGAAGAAAGTCCTCAATCCCAGCTTAGAAACAAAATTGGTAAAGATAGCATTGTCCAAGTGCCCAGCAATCAGATACCTAAGGGTCTAGTCCCTTTAGAAAGGTTTTTTGACTAGAATGATGTGCTTTATAACACTACCCAAAAGGAAGACCAATCTGTATTTTGTAAGCATAATATAGGGAATCCAGATTAGCCAAGATATGTAAACCTATCGACCCATCTATCTGCTGCCCAAAGTTCTAAGTACTGCAATTTAATAAAGAAATTTGCTGCTGTCTTTGCCTCAGAATATAATGACCTAAAGACATATGAAAAAAAGATCATCCAGCACAAAATCCCTTTAGAGAAAGACACCATCCCTTTCAATCAGAAGCTGAGGCCCATAAATCCTTGCTCCTTCCCCTAGTTGAAAAAGAAATAAAGAAGTTATTGGCTACCAAAATCATACTCCCTCTCAGATATTCAAAATGGGTAGCTAATTTGGTGGTGGTGAGGAAGAAAATTGGAGAAATCAGGCTCTGTGTTGATTTCAGAAACTTAAGCAAATGTTGTAAGAAAGACAATTATCCTCTACCCAAGATGGATCATTTGCTGCAGAACGTCTCAGGGACCAAAGTGATAACTTTCCTGGATGGATTTTCAAGGTATAACCAGGTTGTTGTACATCCAGATGACCAAGAGAAGAATGCATTCACCACTCCTTGGGGCACTTTCATGTACTCTAAGATTCCTTTTAGGTTGATGAATGCTGGAGCTACCTTTCAAAAAGCTATGGATATAGCATTTGTAGGAGAGAAGGATAAGTTTGTCCTTATCTACCTAGATGATATAACAATGTATTCTGGCAGCCATCATGACCATTTGCTACATTTGAAGAAAGTGTTCCTGAAGTGTAGAAGGTTTGGGATTTCAGTCAATCCTAAAAAGTCACAGTTTGCTTTAAAAGAAGGCAAGTTGTTAGGACATGTTGTTTCTGCTGCAGGTGTCCGGATTGACCCAGAAAGAGTAAGAGCAATACAGACCTTGTCTATCCCGAGATCAATGAAGGACATCTAGTCCTTTCTGGGCAAACTAAATTTTGTGAGGAGGTTTATCCCAAATTTTGCAGAACTTGTGAAGCATATTACCTCCATGTTGAAAAAGGGATCAGAGATCAAATGGACTGATGCAGCAAGAAGATCCTTTGAGTCCACTAAGAAAGCTATTATGGAAGCTCCTACTTTAAGCAGTCCAAATTACAGCAAGGAGTTCCATATATTTTCATTTGCCTCTGATGATACCCTTGCAGCAATTTTATTGCAAGTAGATGAAGTAGGTTCAGAGCATCTAGTGGCATTTTTCAGCAAAACCTTAAGGGATGCTGAAATGAGGTATGATATCATTGAGAAATAGGCATATGCTCTTATAAAATCTTTGAAAGCCTTCAGAATTTACATTATGTATTCCAAGATAATTGTGTATGTACCTTCTACTTCAATTAAAGATGTCCTAACACAGCCTGATGCTGATGGAAGAAGCGCTAAATGGATTGCAAAGCTTATTAAATTTAACATAGAATTGAAGCCCACCAAGCTTGTCAGAGGTCAAGGCCTTTTATCATCTCTTACATCCAAGGGAACAATACTTTCATACTGTAGAGTATGGAAGGGGAGACAATTTTTGATCGCCCAGTTAACGAGCGTTTTCTGAAAATTTACGTTCTTTAAGGTTTGCGGGCCTTAAGTTTGTAAATATGTTATTTTAATCAATTTTAGTGTAGACTCAGTTAGACTCCATGCCCAATGGAACACTAGGGAATTTTTCCCATTTGGTTTTGACAGGCAAGGCATTGGTCTGCAGTTCTTGAGACCTCACAGGGAGGATCTCATCCCCAGAGGGAGCCAGTGTAGCTCTACTATATAACATTTATTTTCTAAAGTTGGAGGCATGCTTGGTCCATGGTCATGCTCAAAGAAGGCCTATAATGGTTACCCTCACCTTCTCCTTTACCTCTTTAACTCTCCCTTCATTTACATTTCCTACGCTTTTGTTAAAAATCACATAGAATCTATTGTCTTTAAGCCCTGAGTGCTTAAACCCATACCCCCATAAGCCCGCACCCACACGATCGGGTGCCTTCACAAACCCACCACCGCAATCTTAGTCGTTGATCTCCATCACCCCAATCCAACGGTCCCCTGTCACATCCGACGATAACACCCGTGCAATCAAATCTCCACCATCCAATCGTCTTTGCTGCAATCAAACGACATTCGCTCTCCCCGTGCCTGCGAATGGTTGGGGCGATAACGCGTGATGAAAAGTAGTTTTGTCCTTCCCCTGCTGCCACGCGTCACACTCTAAATGGAATCACACACCATTGTCCTTTTACCACCTTGTGTCTGAAAGCGGTGTGACCAAAACAGCTTACCGCTTAGCCTCCCGTTGCTGCCCGATAACTCTGGCACGTATCCTCCGACTGACAGCCGTAAGATCTGTACGCCCAAAATCCAACGATCAGCAATCACCCCACTCCCATATCTCTCGATACCCTCTGCCAAGCAATCCCAACCATCCATTTACTAGATCCTATGGATGATCTTCCTCCATCATTCAACCCGTCTGTTTGCCATGCAGTACGCTTCCCTCGATCATTTCATGCACCCGAAGGACAAAGGTGATCAGTTTTATTACCTATTTGCAGCTGCTCCTCAACCACCATATTTAACCAATAGTATGGCCGAGGAGGAAAAGGACATAGCCCGAGCAGGTGAATGCATTTAACAGTCATGGAACTTCATCCCATACGACACTCCAGCCATCTGAGAGGACAATAAACAACACGATAAGATCAGATTTATCCACTGAAGCAAGCAAATTGCACCAGAGACTCCATCAGGTAGTTAAAGTGGTTTGTGGTCAATTATGACCCCTCCATACTCAGAATGGCCAAGTTCTTTTGTCATAAAACTCTCTATACACCCCCAAGCAAGATGTAATCAGGGTTGATGGTTGATGTTTTGATGTAAGGTTCAACTTCTAGAGACTGTAACTACTTTGATATTTGCAGCGTCTCATCTTCATTTTCAGCTAATACAAGCTTCTTTTGTGTTATTTACTCACTTTCCATGTTTCTTCTATTCCAAGCTATGCCTAATATGCTATATTTCTGAGCTCTTGATGTTTGGCATTAGAGAAGTTGTCATCCTATCTCTATGTTAAAGTCTTGTATGTATCAATGAATGAGTTATTCAGGTTTCTTTTCACCTAGTGCCAGAGAGCTGTCATCCTGTCTGTGCATTAGGGAAATAGATTTGCAGACTTATTTATTGGTTGTAGACATCCATCACATGGTCATGTGCATCTACTGGTGTGGTCAGTGTTCTCCATATTCACCCAATCCTTGAATTGTGAGTAATTGGTGGTCTAAAGCCTTGTAGTCTGGGGGTGTTCACGCATGTCTGGAATTAAGCATAGTAGAAGTGGTTATCTGGCTTGAACATGCATCATTCCTTCCATTCATCCATCTGCAAGAAAAAGTTGAATTTATATGTTCCCGAGCATCTCCTAGCTACAACCTAGGAGAGTTTCTTGGGGTGATAACATGACCATTGGGCAATAGAGTCAATTTGCTTTAGGTGTATCCTTTCAGCAATGACAGATGAGTTTAATAGGGAAAGGTAGGCAAATTCATTGGATATTATAGGCTTGATGAGGTGGGAAAGAAAAAATGACTAAGTATCAGTTAAAGATAGACCAATTAAGAATTCTATTACTTAACTTTAGTTGAAAACATTGAAATTGTTCAAAAGGAAGAATTGAGTGTATTTAAGCAAATTCATATTCTTTATTTTCTTTGAACAAAATAGATCATAAACACATGTGAAATTATAGAAATAGGAAAACACAATAACAAGAAAGAATATCACTTCACCAACAAAATTTGACACATGAATCCTGAAAAGGTTCTTTATTACTAAAGATTTGTCCACTTGAACTTGTGGAGCAACTTTACATCAATAGTCCTTTTCTTCCATACAGAGATCAACCCTTGCTACTTCGAAATATGAAGTATTTATAGAAAAATTACAAAAAATTCTTGATTTCAGAATGTCAAGGGAAAATCCTAAATTATCTAAAATTGTTTACACAAATAGTACAAAAATTTAGGAAAGTGAATTTATGCATCTGACTGGCACTATGTTTCTAGCTTTCTATTGGTGACTAGACCTAAAGAATAGCAACTGGTTGTTGATGTCCTTCTAGAGATTCGATGACTGTTTACTCTAGTAACTCACACAATTTTTCCCACCTCTGTTCATCTTGCAGTTTAAACTTGATTAACTTCTAGTAAACCTCCTCTACCTCTGTGAATTTCTCCAAGGTAGGCTTAGTGAGAAAGAAATAACTATTTTCATGTTTGGTCAATAAATCGTAGCTTAGGTCTTCCATGAACGCCTTTCCTATGAGTGTGCCCTTGATTTTAGAAAATTTGACCTGTCTCTAGCAATAGTGTACAATTTATGCTGGTAATATTCATGCTTGACCAATTTATATCCTATCCCTTGTAATCTAGGGAGACATTTTTGGTGTAGTAAGTTGAATTTTGCTATGAAATCTCTGAGTGATGTTTTCCGGGCTATTTCATTTAGTCTCCAATTGCAGCATCAAATTCTTCTTAGTTAGAACTTTTCTCACTTCTAAAATGGTATATGTTTTGTCTTTTATGTCTAGTTCTTCCAACTCTTCTCTGGATTTTGAATTTAACAGTCTAATTATAGCTATAACATCACTTAGTTTGGTACCAAGGTCTTTCTTCACATCTGCTATAAGTTCTTTTGATTTTTGGACCAACTCATCTTTTTCAAATATGATTTCAATAGATGGCCATATCCTTGTGATAGATTCATTGATCTATAACCATATGTTTTCTTTGGATTTTGCAATGGTTTTAGCTATGGAAAATTGATTCTCTAGGTATTATATCCTTTGTGTGAGCTTGTGTGTTTTCTTCAATTCTACTAGATGTACATTGTCTAATTTGAGCTTTTGTGCCTACAAATTATTTAATTTCTTAGTTAATTTCCCAATTTCTTGGTCTTTAATAAACATATTTTACATGGCCCTAGCCAAATCTATTAGAGTACTATTAGATTGTCCTTCTGCTGTGAGAATTATTGTTGAAGTTTGGGCTGGTGTTAATTACTCGACTGCCAATGTACCTTTTACTGGGATTATAGCCAAAGGAATTTCCTGCACTACACTAGCTTGTTGCTCTTTTGCTTTCAGGAGTGTCCCCATCTCCTTTTCCATTTTTGAAATCTGATTGTTTTGTTCAATGATTATCTTGAACATATTATCCTTTTTCTTCTCCTACTCTCCATATTCCTTGGCATATGGATCTTCAGTGGAGCAGAGTTTAAGATGCTTCTTCAGTGTTGCTATATCTGCATTCTTGCTCCTAATGATTTTTTCGGCCGCCTTTACATCATTGGGATCATATACCAGTTTAATGACCAAATACTCCAAATACTTTATCTTTGTGTCTTTGGCCCAAGAACAAACTCTTTATAAATTTAATTGTCCTTGAATATTATTTACTGAAAAATTAGGCTTAGGTACTTCCATAACTGTGTTTGTAATGGTTTTGTAAAGAATTTCTCCAGACTATTTGTGGAAGTCCATCTGGTTAATGAGACGGATTGTATCTATGTCAAAAGAGAGGATATATTTCTTGTAATCTTTTGTTGGCCTAGGCTGAGAAACTTTAGGCTCCAAGAAGGCAACTTGCATTTTCTTCTTCTCTGCATCAAAAGCTAACATAAGCATGTGTTGGGTGATGGTTGTAAGTTTCCAAAATCGTGAAAAGGTCCTGGCCTTGAGTGCCTAGTTCTTTACTTTTTTTCTCTATAAATGACAAAAATACTTTGATCCTTACTACTTTGGTCTGCCTCTCTCAATGGTGATGAAATTGGTGTATATGTGGTCATTGGGGTCACCAAAGATGTAGTAATATTATCCTCTCTCCTTGACACTGAAGGGATACAGAGACCTATTCGAACGATGGGTTGTGGTTGTTTTGTATTCTACTGTTGACTTTCCCCTGTATTTGTAGTCTTATGTTTCTTGCTATATACTATAAAATACTTAGGTGAGATCTCTATTACTAAAGGGGACATACTTTCCCTCAATCTTTTCTTTGTCTTTTCTCAAGGTAATGGAGTCTGTGAAGTAGATAGTACCTACTCTTCGGCCTCTGGAAGAGTATTCTCCTACCACTCCTCCTGGTTCATAAATTGTTCTATTTCTAGTCTAGGAGTATGGGTGAAGGAAGCATACTTCTGTTCCATTCTTAATTTATAGATTGTCCCAAAAGGGTCATAAGACCAAGTAAAGATATGTTTTGAATTCATTTGCTTAAGGATAGCCTCTAACTCTTGTCCTGTTGACCTTGCATTGCATATAAATGGCCCAACTTGTGTTTTTATTTTGAACTGTGCTTTCTTCTTGGCTGCCAGGTAGTGCAACAGATCCATGTTGATCATTTTCCTGATAAAATCCAAGGAAAATATTCAAATAGCTACAAATTTATGTAGTTTATAGTGACAAAATTCACAGCCATATATTATGATATCTGTGTAAGATTGGTATAAATACCAGTCCCCTCTCTTGGTCTCATCACTCAAATGAAAAAATCTCTTTATCTTTGGATGTATTCTGGGGTTTGCATCACTATTTAGTAAACTAGTTGCCATGTGTACCAATTTATCTACAAAATCATTGAATGTAAATTCAGTGTTATTCTTTGTGACCAAGGAGGTCTAGTGAATGATTAACTGAGGGTTCCCTTGACTGTCTATCTTCTGTAACTCGAAAGGGAACCTATCTGAATGATAATAAATAAATAAATACACAAAAATGGATGCATATCTAAAAACTCCTTCATTTGAGAATTCCATGAATTGCTCATCAATAATCTCTCCCAAAAATTTTCATTGTAACAGAAAATAGTTGGTGGCTCTTCACCACTAGAAAATATAGAGAGAAATGAAAAAATGTTTTCATCTACCCATTGGTTAGAGTAGTATCCTAAAATGAAATAAAACATGGAGATTATCTGTTTGGCCTTCTCAAGGAAAATAGAAGCAGGGTAGGGAGGGTTTATTTTGGGTAATTGAGAATCATTAGGAAAAAAATTTCAAACCCTTTGGCTCTCCGAGGGAAATCCAATTTGTTATATATTTCTGTAAGGAAATATCAATGAAAAGGTTGCCCGCGTTAGTGTTTGCTATCTAGAGCATCTCTAAAATTGAGCGGCCATTAATGGAAAAGATGACTTCACCATTTTGGGCTACTACTATTCTTTGGCTCGAGATATAGAGGAATTGGCACCAGGTTACAAATTCAGCGAAATAATAGTTTTGTAGGAAAATTTATTGGGGCAGGAAAGAGTCCCACAAGCCTAATTCATCACTAAGGTCCATATGGTTTTGGTTGAGCTAATTGTGAAGTTCGTATAAGTTGAATTCACAATTGGTCTCCATAACCTGATAGAGCTAATCAACTAAAGGCTTGTGGTCCAAATATATGGCTGGGGGAAACATGGGATTCCCCTGGGGAACATATTTCTTCTTGGAAGATATAATTGAGAAAACTGAGTCGATTTTCCTATAAATATCTAATCAGAGAGCTAGATGGTCAAGTGAGGAATTGGAGAGGAATATGAATGCGTTGAAGGTTCTGAAAATGGAGGGGCTTTGAGAGGAGACACAACGTTGATCGAAATAGTTTTCAATAGAAAAATAGCCAAGGAAGGTTCAATGTATGCGAAATCGGATGTTTATAAAGAAAAATAGTTAATGTTCACAAAGATTCGTTTATTTTGGCACAGGGGAATAGAATTAATGAATAACATACTTCTATAATAGACCAGTGAAAATGAACATATTGGGGGGGGGGGGAATGTAGACATGTGACATTCAAGGATTGGCGGAGATATGGTGATGTGTGAGTGCAAGTGTTGGAAATAATACTAAGAGGGGGAGGGTTGAATCAGTATTATCAAATTCTTTTCAATATATCTTCCAGATTTATATTTTAATTTATTCTTCAGATATCGATCATTATTTTGTATGTCAGTACCATATAATAATGAGCAAGAAAAAGAAAAACAGATAATCACACCAAGGAACACCAGATATAAGGTGGAAACCCAATGTCGGTGAAAACCACCTGCTGCAATATGTCTCTATCTTCTTTCAATTAGAAACTTCTTTTACAATGATTTTGTACTAGTGCAGTGCTTTACCAATACGCAGGCTGCAACCTACAGAGAGCTACAACCCTCTCTCATTTTCCAGTCTCTCCTGGAAGGGAGCTACAACCCCCTTAGCTCTTCTACTTCTTTAAGGACCACGTTTCATGAATTTTTAGACTGGATCCATGAACATCAAATAATCAACAAATACATACGAATCACCCAATATCCTTTTATAATCAACCAAGGAATCAACCAATAACTTTTCAGAATGGAGTAACTAGAACAGCAATACCAGTAAACCCTAAACCCTAAGAAACCCCACGCGAGCGCACTTCTCTGCATTGGAGTGAGTGAACTGGGGGACCGCACCTTTTGAACGGAGAATCTGCGGGTATGACTGCACTTCTGGGTCGGCATACCTGCGGGTCCGCACCTTTTGAATGGTGCACCTACAAATCCCTTGCTTTCCATCATTTTGAGGGCCTGAATAGAATTTTTCCACTTGAGTGAGTTTCCATCAAGTACAACACCTGAACTGTAGCGCCAAACCTGAATCATAATGCCAACAATCTCCCCCTTTGGACTTGATGGCAACCCCACGAACTTCAAGGTCATTCTCCCCCTTTGGCATCAAGGGCAAAGGGTTATGCTCCCCCTGAGAACATGCTTAAGTCTTTTCACTTCTGATCATGCTCCCCCAAATCTGCAAAAGAAAAATTTCTTTAAGAAGAACCATAATCCACCATACACCATAAATGACCGTGAAAGGGACAGAGACATATTAGTAGCAATATGTAGATCAGCATCCATGTTCTCCTTTTGTACATTCTTCTTCAAGATCTTCTATCATAATGCCAACAATGCATTATATATGCTCCCCCTGAACCTGTGCTATTCGATCTTCGACCAATTCATAAACAAACAAATGTACGCATATACCTCATATGAAACTTGCGTACAACCAACAATCTCTGAAACATATGAGATTCAAAAACAACAAGATGATGCATCAACTACCCCCAACTTTTGCCTAATGTATTCAAAGGTCTCCCTGGGCAATGGTTTGGTGAGTATATCAGCAACTTGTTCCTTAGAAGGAACATACTCCAACTTGACCTTTTGTTCAAGCACTTGTTCCCTGAGAAAGTGATACTTTATCGGTATGTGTTTGGTCTTTGAATGAATGACTGGGTTCTTTGAAATGCTGATTGCACTTGTATTATCACATAAGATGGAGATAGATGGTGTACAAGTGATTTGAAAATCCTACAAGGTCTGCATCATCCAAAGACGTTGAGTGCAGCAAGATGCAGTAGCCACATATTCTGCTTTAGCTGTAGATAAAGCAATCGAACTTTATTTCTTGTTGAACCAAGATACTAATCTGGAACCCATAAAGAATGCACCACCACTTGTGCTCTTCCTTTCATCCACGCTTCCAGCCCAATCTGCATCTGTATAAACATGAAGAGTGATATCTGTATCTCTTGGATACCATAAGCCATAGTTTCGAGTTCCTTGAAGATACTTGAAAATTCTCTTTACTGCCTGAAGATGGGTTTCCTTAGGATTTGCCTGAAATCTTCCAACTATTCCTACTGCATGCGTGATGTTTGGTCGGGTACCAGTCAAATAAAGTAGACTTCCAATCATGGATCTATAGGTTGGTTGATGCACTGCTGCTGATTCATCATTTGCACTGACACTGCATCCTATAACCATAGGGGTACCTACTAGTTTTGAATATTCCATGCCATACTTCTTCAGAATCTGCTTGAGGTACTTGGTTTGAGATAAGAAGATACCGCCTTCATTTTGTTGGATTTGCAATCCAAGAAAGTATGTCAGTTCTCCAAGCAAAGACATTTCGAATTGTTTTTGCATCACCAAGGCAAAGCTTTGACTCATAGCTTCTTCATTGCTACCAAAGATAATATCATCTACATACACAACAAGTATTAGCAATTTGTTATTTTCAATTTTTATATAAAGATTGCTATCTGTTGATCCTTTTGAGAATCGTTGTTGATGAAGATATTTGTCCAAACGATAGTACCAAGCCCTTGGAGCTTGTTTAAGACCATAGAGAGCCTTTTTTAGTCTGTAAAAAAGATTTGGATCATTCCCAAGAATGAAACCATCTGGTTGCTCAATGTACACTTCTTCTTCTAAGTCTCCATTTAGAAAGGCTGATTTCACGTCCATTTGAAATACTTTGAACTGCTGAAAGCTTGAGAGAGCGAGGAACACGGATGGCCTCAAGTCTAGCAACGGGAGCAAAAGTTTCTTCAAAGTCTATTCTTTCTTGTTGAGAATACCCTTTACAGACAAGTCTGGCCTTGTTTCTAATAACTTCCCCATTTTCATTCAACTTGTTCTTGAAGATCCATTTTATTCCTATGACATTCTTATCTTTTGGTCTAGGAACCAATTCCCAAGTGTTGTTCTTTTCGATTTGCTCAAGTTCTTCATCCATTTCCTTGACCCAAAATTCATCTTTGCATGCCTCTCTTACATTTTTTGGTTCAGTGGAGGAGCGTAATGCCAAATAGCTTGAAGCTTCTGCAATTGTTCTTCTTGTTTGTATGCCTGCCTCCTTTTGCCCCAAAATTTGTGATTCTGGATGATTCTTTTGAACATACCTGGAAAGAGTCCTTTCTTCTATCCTTATCTGTTCCTCTGGCTCCTCATGGGTTTCTTCTTCATAGGTTTCTTCTTCATCATCAGTTTGATTTTGAGGGTAGTCTTCATCCTCTTCGATATTTTCATAATTTACTTGCCTAGGAATGTATCCTTTTTCATCAACCACTACATCAATGTTGTCAACAATTCTTCCAAGTCTTTTATTTTAACACTTATATGCTTTGTTTTGGGGAGAATAACCAAGGAGAATGCCTTCATCTGCTCTAGGTTCAATTTTTCCAAGTTGTTCATCATTATTCTTAATATAGCATTTGCTTCCAAAAATTTTGAAATGCTTTACCGAAGGAGTCTCACCATACCAGAGCTCATGAGGAGTTTGAGTGTTGTTCACTCGGACATTTGTTTTGTTGAGAATAACAACCGCAGAAAATGCAGCTTCACCCCAGAAGGTTGCGGGAGTTCCAGACTCATCAAGCATAGCACGAGCCATTTTTTGAACAGTTCTGTTCATCCTTTCCACCACTCCATTTTGCTGAGGAGTCCTAGCTGTAGAGAATTCCCTTCTTATTCCATGTTCTTCACAGAAATTGAAAAATTCATTTGAGGTAAATTCCCCTCTGTCAGTCCTGAGGCACTTAATTTTTTGATCTGATTCATTTTCAGCCAAAGCTTTGAAAGATTTGAATTTTTTGAATGCTTCGTCCTTTTGTTTCATAAGTCCCAACGAGACCATCCTGGAGAAGTCGTCAATGAATAATATAAAGTATTCTTCTCCTCGAGGTGACCTTGTCCTAATTGGGCCACATACATCTGTATGGACTAGTTCAAGAGGCCTGCTGGCTGATCGTTCCTTCTCAGGGAAGTTAGTTCTGGTTTGCTTACCAAACTGACATGATTTGCATATGGTGTTGTTTGGAATTTTAATATCTAGAAGACCATGAACTGCTTGGTATTTGCATGTTTTCCTTATTTGTGAAAAGCTTAGATGTCCCAACCTCCAGTGCCATAACCAATGTTCATCATCCTTGCTCAAATATCATTGTTGTTATCCTTCTTCAAATATGTATAGGTTATTTGGAGTTATTGTACCTTTGATCACTGTTTTTCTTGTATCAAGATCACGAACACTACATCCATTTGATCGAAATATTACCTCAGTTCCTTAATCGCACATCTGACTGAAATTCAGTAGACTATGCTTCAAGCCATCAACATACAAAACATTTCCAGCTTTGACCTTTTCTTTCAACTGAGCAGTGCCTTTTCCTTTTATGGCTACAGGGGTATCATTTCCAAAAGAAACTTTCTTTCCATTTTCTAAAGCAGTATATGATTCAAGTTTTTCTTTATCACTTGTCATATGCTTTGAACATCCACTGTTGATGTACCATAGATTTTCCTATCCTTCTGCATAAAAATCTATCCCACATCTTTCTGGTTGTGGTTCCTTTATTCTCCATGTTCTGGTGCTTGAGGCTTGTTCCTTTGTCTACTGAAACCTGCTCCTGCATTCAAAATATTCATGACCAAAGTTATTACAAATAGAACATTCAATTTCATTTTCGAGGGCCGAAAATTTGTTATAGGTCCTTTTCGTAATTCCAGTCATACTTCTTTGTTTTTGAGCTTCTCTAGTCATGATTGTCTTATAGGCAACACATTGAGTTGCTTTGTGACCAAAGTTATGGCAAGAGAAACATTGGCCATTGAAGAAACTTCTGCGATTATCAAATCTACCCGCCAAATGATTGTAGTTTCTATTGTCATCCATTCTTGAGGCAAATTGAGAAGATTTTACCTGTGGCTGATTGTGGCTCCTGTTTACCCTTAAAGTAGATTGCCCTCGATTTTCTTGATAGTCTTTGTTCATTCTTGAGGTAAGTTGTCCCTGATTTACCTGATAATTTCTATTAGGCATTTGCTCGCTCCTCCTTGCTGCATCAAGATAACTTTTGGAAGTGGATGCTTGTGATGCTTCTCCATTATATCCCAGACCTGTCTTGATTAGTGGAGAACGCTTCACATTGATAATCTCATCCATAGTTTTAGATCCTTTAACAAAATTAAGATTAAGAGCTTTTGTTTTCTCAATCTCTTTTCTAAGACCAACAATTTCACATTCCAGTTTTTCATGATGTTTTTCTCTTTCATCCAGTTGACATTGCAGAGAATCAATAATCATATTTTTCTCTTCTAAACAGACTTTGAGTTTAGAAATTTCTTCATAAAAACCTTCTTCATCTATAGCATCCATGTAATCATCACCTTCAAAAGCCATTAAAAGTCTATAATTATTGCCTCGTTCATCTTCTTCACTATTTGAAAATCCATCATTATCTTCATGAGTGTAATAGCTTTTCTTATTTGCATTCTGTTTCTTGTTCCATCTAACAGGTTCTTTCCCCTTGTCAATCTTATCCTTATGAGGACATTTGGCAGCATAGTGACCTACTCTTTCGCAAGCAAAACATTTGAAAGGTAACTTACCTTTGAATCTTCCAGTACCCCGTTGAAGATTTCTAACAAAATTTGATTCTTCTTCTTCTGACACGTGTCCTGACTCATAATACTCTCCTTTGCCTGAAGCCTTGAAGGAAACTTCTCTCCTGTCTGATGGAGCTCCTTTCCTCATTTCATAATCAGTTAGAATTCAGTGCAACTATGACATTTTAATGTTTTGTAGATTCTCTTTTTGTTCTATTGCAGAAACTTTAGATTCAAACCTAGGGGACAAAGATCTTAGAACTTTTTCACCCACAACAACCTATTTTATTTCTTCTCCCAAATTTTTCATACAACTAACAATCTCATCTACATGAAGAAAATAGTTAGCCACAGTTTCATCATTGTACATTCTGAGATTTTCATACTGAATTCTGAGGGTTTGAAGTTTTGCTTGTTTTACTTGATCATCTCCTTCATAGCTCAAAACAATCTTGTCCCATATTTCCTTTGCGGATTTCAACTGCATAACCTTCACGAATTCTTATTGAGATAGACATCCTAGAAGAGTATTGACCACCTTTGCATTTGTTTCATATTTCTTCTTCTCAGCCGGATCTGTAGGAGTTGCTGGAGGAAAAGCATACCCTGCGTCTATGATATCCCAAACTTCTGTACCAAGAGATTGAAGATAGGCAGTAACTCTTACCTTCCAATATACGAAGTTTGTCCCATCAAAAATCGGTGGCCTGATTGATGCTTCCGTCTCGTAGTTGCTCATAATGATAGAACTTCCTTCAAGCAATCAAGCTTCTTCAAAAGGACCTGCTTTGATACCAATTGTTGGAAATAATACTGAGAGGGGGGGGGGGGGGGGTGAATCAGGTATTATCAAATTCTTTTCAATATATCTTCCAGATTTATATTTTAATTTATTCTTCAGATATCGATCATTATTTTGTATTTTAGTACCATATAATAATGGGAAAGAACATGAAAAACATATAATCACACCAAGGAACACCAGATATAAGGTGGAAACCCAATGTGGGTGAAAACCACCTGTTGCAATATGTCTCTATCTTCTTTAAATTAGAAACTTCTTTTACAATGATTTTGTACTAGTGCAGTTCTTTACCAGGACGCAGGCTGCAACCTGTAGAGAGCTACAACCCTCTCTCGTTTTCCAGTCTCTCCTGGAAGGGAGCTACAACCCCCTTAGCTCTTCTACTTCTTTAAGCACCACGTTTCATGAATTTTTAGACTGGATCCATGAACATCAAATAATCAACAAATACATATGAATCACCCAATATCCTTTTATAATCAACCAAGGAATCAACCAATAACTTTTCAGAATGGAGTAACTAGAACAGAAATACCAGTAATCTAAACCCAGAACTCTTCAACAATAGATAAAAGGCAGCCAATAAGTATGTCAAGAAAAGTCCACAACTTCACTAATAGAAACCTGCAAATATTCGAAGTCCTTTTGTTTCTAAACTGCGCAGATCCGCAACTGATCCCTCTGCTGATCTGCGTACCTCCACGCAGATCTGCACCTCATCCTTCTGTTCCTCTGCATACCTTCGTACTGTGCCTTTTTCTGCTCTGCGTACCTCCACACCTGCGCCTTCTGCTGCGCTACATACCTCCACACCTGCGCCTTCTGCTGCACTGCCTACCTCTGCACCTGCACTGTGGATCGTCTGCGGCCCTCCGAAGGAGCCAAATTAACAGTCCTCCAATGCGCCACAAACAGTCAGATCCACAGATCTGATCATGCGCCCGAGAGATCACAACCTATCAATAGATTCACCTTCAATTTCACCTTGATATAGATCTAGTCTTTAGAACCGATTACCTAAAATTTCAGATCTTAAGATATTCAATTTTCATGAGTGTGTAGCCAAGAGATATCGTTTCCTTTTTATAGGCAAGCCCTTATTCAAAACATGGATAAAAACCATAGAAAAACAATACAAGGGATCCAAAACCTGGTTTTAATAATTTAGATCTTATACCACAGACCAAAACCATAGGATCATGAACGACGGGCTAACTACCAAGGGCCAAACATAAGAAACCCCACGTGAGTGCGCTTCTCTGCATTGGAGTGAGTGAACTCGGGGACTGCACCTTCTGAACAGAGAATCTGCGGGTATGACCGCACTTCTGGGTCGGCGTACCTACGGGTCCGCACCTTTTGAACGGTGCACCTGCGAACCCCTTGCTTTCCATCATTTTGAGGACTTGAATAGAATTTTTCCACTTGAGTGAGTTGCCATCAAGTACAACACCTGAATCCTAACGCCAAACCTGAATCATAATGCCAAAAACAAGAGGAAGGCGCGGGGATGAAAGGGTAAGCAGGAGGTACATGGTAATGGGGGAGTGGATAAGATGGGGACGTTATATGGTGGAACATTGTGTATAAGACCAACGGGTGGTCTACAGAGGGGAAAGTGGGTTTTAGGGCAACTCGGAGTGGGGTAGCCGAGGGAAGTAGTTTCGAAATGGGGGGGGGGAGTGCAATGAATTGGGTTTATGAAGGCCACTTCCCTAGACCCCCCCTGTCAAATATTGTTCGGAAGGGGTTCTGGGGGGGAAAATGGTGTGGTTGTTGTTGATCTGGGTGGGCCACATTTGATCCGTTGGTTTGTGTTAGGCTCATATAATACTAGTGGCTCCCCCATTACTATTTTCATTGTATCCCTTCTTGTTATTATTGTGCCCCTATTGTCCCCATATTGTTATTAGTATGCCCCATAGAAACCCACTATTGTTATTTTTGTGCCCTTATGTTATTACTGTTATGTCGGCTTGATTATATTGTGACCCCTTAGACTCCTATATATAGAAAGGAGGTTTAGTCATTTGCATCATCCAAGATTTGTTCATTTTTGTAATGCAAAGGAGGTTTCCCCCTCAAAGAGGCTGAATTATAAGGCGTTGATCTATCTTTTCTATCTTTTTGTGAGCTGGTTTCCTAAAATTTGGTATCAGAGCTTGGATTCTAGGGCTTCGCTGCTCCAAACAGGTCATCGTGGAATTTTCACTATAACGTTGTTTCTACGACATTTCAGAAGCTACAAAAAAAACCATTTGAGACAAAATCATTTTGAACTTTGGGTCTGAATTTCAGAGCTTTTCTCGCTATATTTCGGAGATATGATCTAAGGAAGTTAGGTTTTTGCAGACTCTCGAATTACATTCCAAACAGGTGACCTGGGGAAAATCGTCATAACGTTTGTTTTGAGCATCAGATTGAAATTTCATAAGAAGTTTCAGAAAGAGGATGACCTGTAGTTTTTTGTGTTTCATTTTTAGGTACTAAGTCGAAATGGTGACACGTGGCACATCGTACAAGTTCGCTCTACTGAACTAGTCTATAATCAGGTCACCGTGGGAGATTTGGCATAACTCTTCCTTGCAGAATCCAATTTTGATCAGACTTGCGAGGTTAGAAATAGGACTCAAAGGGCTACCGCAAGATGAGATTTTAGATATTCGAGATCTGTAGTTACAGATATATAACAGATTCAATATCGAGCTCTTACAAAGTGAAAAAAAGGTGTGTAGTTTTTTTTTATAATTTTGCATAAGATTAGTTTCAAAAAATAGTTTGAAGGAATTCAAAGGAAATAATGAAGAATTATTAGAATTAATTAATTCCCCGAAGAAAGAAAATTGAAACACTTAGTAAGAAATCTGAAAGCTCTAGCATGACTCGTGAAGAAGAGTAAGAAATGCAATATGATATATCAAAATTACAGGACCAAGTACAACAAATTTCACTCTCACTAAAGGTAAATGAAGCCAAGATGAATGGTGTGGAAGCTAATATGAATGGCATGCAAGTTAAGATGGATGGTGTGAAAGCTAATATGAATGGTATGCAAGTTAAGATGGATGGTGTGGAAGCTAAGATGGATGGCACGAAAGCTAAGATGAATGGCATGGATGATAAGATGGAAGAATTGAAGATAAATTTGAATAAGTTGCTACAAGAAATGGTCACTAATGGTGAAAGAGTAGTAAAGGAAACTCATGATGAGAACAAAAGAAATGTTAATCATGATTTCATAGACTCTAATGTTGGATTGAAGACCCACCATGTTCCAAAAATCGATATGAGAAAGTTTGATGGCAAGGATCCCAGAACATGGATACTACACATGGAGCAATTTTTCGATCTCCTTAATGTGCAAAACGCAAAAAAGGTATGTATTGAAAATTTATATTTGGAACCAAATCAGTTTGTATGGTATCGATGGCTTTGCTCTCGTAAACAAATTGTCACTTGGGCAATTTTTACGAAAGGAATGATAGCACATTATCAGGATACAAAAAGCAACACCTTTTTTAGCCAATTGATAAATATCAAACAGAAGGGTTCAATGATGGAGCACATTGAGGACTTCCAAAAATTGAACATAAGGGTAAAAGATATTCCAGAGGAGCATAGGATTGATGTGTTCATAGGGAATTTAAAGGATAATATTCAACATGATTTTTGCCTTTGGGAACCTAGTTCATTGGAGAAGGCATTCAGGTTAGTAAGAAAAATTGAAAGCAAAATTATGGCAACCAGGAAGCCTACCACTCACAACTATAAAGATGGAAGTGTTGTTGCCCCTAGCCTTCCACAACCTACAAGGTTGACAATAGAACAATTGGAAGAAAAAATAGCAAAAGGGATTTGTTACAGTTGTGATAGCAAATACACTAAAGGTCATAAGTGTGATGAGAAGAAATTATTCTACATAAACTATGAAGAGGAGGAAGAAAATGAACAAGAAATGTCAAAAGAAGAGGATATACTCCAGGAACAAACCCTAGATAAAGAAGAAAGGAATCCGGCCATATCTTGTAATGCATTGGCTGGAATTACCACTCCTCAAACTATCAAGATAGAAGGACATATCAAGAAGAAAGAGGTAATAGTGTTGATTTATTCGGGAAGTATCCATAATTTTATTCATTGTAAGATAGAAAAGTAATTGAATTGCTTCTTATATCTAGCACCAGAGTGTCAAGTGATGGTTGCAAGTGGAGGAACCATAAATTGCTCTAGAAAGTGCCATAATATCAAGCTATCCATGGGAGAATATGTATTGAATAACACAATGCTTTCCATTCCAATGGGTGGTGCTCATGTTGTACTAAGAGTCTAATGGCTACAATCCTTGGGTACAATAGCTTTTAATTTTCAAGAGATTTTCGGGAAATTTGTGTGGAAGGAAAGGAAGTCGAATTAAGGGGTATTGTAGGGAAACTAGGAAAGATAATCTGCTCTAACGGTACGACAAAGCTTGTAAAGAAGGAACAATGAGGTGCACTTACACAATTATGTTCGCTAGAGGTTCCCACATCGAAATCATATATTTCTCCAAATCTCCAAAAAGTCTTGGAAAATCATTCCAAGGTATTTGAGACTCCCAAAGGTCTCCCACCTATTTTTGATCATGATCATGCTATTCATTTGATTCCAGGAAGTTTTCCTCGAAACATCAGGCTGTACAGATATCCCTACGGCCAAAAGAGTGAAATTGAATGTATGGTTGCAGAAATTCCCATGACAATGGTACTTTTACTCTAATCACTATTGAGGGTTCTGGATATTCCTTCAAGGCAAATGGCCACCGAGTTCGACTTTATCGCAAACCACTCACTCAAGAGTCCTTCTACCAGCAACTACGCAAAGACTATAATATGGAAATTTTGGGGGAGGGAGAGAAGTCTTCCTCACCTTTGATTCATTAAATTATTTATCTCTTTTTACACTTCGTACATAATTTCTTTGTACATATTTTTGTATCAACACTTTGTTGTTCCTTTTCGGAGCAGCAACAATTTTATTATTTTCTGTTGTTCCTTTTCTCAACGGGACAACATTTTCGTTTTGTTGTTCCTTTTCCAAAGGAACAACACCTTTTGGATCAGCCATTCATTTTGCTTTAACTTTGCTATTTTTTTCGTTTTTTGTTTACCTTGTGATTTTGTTGTTCCTTTTCCAAAGGAACGACACTTTTTGTTTTTGTTGTCCCTTTTCCAAAGGAACGACGTTTTGGTTTCTTGCTGTTCCTTTTCCAAAGGAACGACATTTTTTATTTTCTTGCTGTTCCTTTTCCAAAGGAACAACACTTTTGATTTCTGTTGTTCCGTTTCCAAAGGAACAACACTTTTGATTTCTGTTGTTCCTTTTTCAAAGGAACAACACTTTTGATTTATGTTGTTCCTTTTCCAAAGGAACAACACTTTTGATTTTTGTTGTTCCTTTCTCAAAGGAAAAACATTTGCGTTTTCTGTTGTTCCTTTTCCAAAGGAACAACACTTTTGATTTCTGTTGTTCCTTTTCCAGAGGAACAACACTTTTGATTTCTGCTGTTCCTTTTCCAAAGGAACAACACTTTTGATTTCTATTGTTCCTTTTCCAAAGGAACAACACCTTTTTTGTTGTTCCTTTTCCAAAGGAACGACATTTGTGTTTTCTGCTGTTCCTTTTCCAAAGGAGAAACATTTTTTGATTTTTGTTGTTCCTTTTCCAAAGGAACGACATTTGTGTTTTCTGCTGTACTTTTCCAAAGGAGCAACATTTTTTATTTTTGCTGTTCCTTTTCCAAAGGAACGACATTTGTGTCTTCTGCTGTTCCTTTTCCAAAGGAACATCATTTTTTGATTTTTGTTGTTCCTTTTTCAAAAGGAACACCACTTGTATTCTTTTGCTCTTCCTTTTTGAAATAACAACACCCTCATATTCCTTATGCTTTCTCCCCTTGCTGTTCTAAATTAAGGATGCCTACTGTTCCTATTCTTTGAAGTCTTTTGGAACATAGCTATGCACTTATGCAATGGATACAAAATGACAACATACCGAAATCAGTGAATTATAAAATCGCTATTTTTATAAGAAATTGCTCTGAATTGATAAGAGGAAAAAGGGAAGGACACACTTACCCATTATCTTTTGCTCTCATTGTTCCACTAGTTTTTCTCTGATTGGTTACCTTTATCACGTTGGTTCCTTTTAAATTTCCACAATTCTCTTCGATTATTATTCAGGAATAAGAGCAAAGGGTTTACATGTTCCTATTGAAATGTTAAGACTTCTTCCACCATTCATACTCTTAAGTAGTGTTGAACCACCCTTTGTGTATAAATGGGAAAGTACTTGATGAAAAAGGAAAAGAAAAAAGTGAAAAATGATGTTTTAATGACTTGTTTATATAAGTTGTCAAATGCAAGATAGGGGGTCTCATCAAGAGCCAACGTACCATGATCATGAGGAAGAAAGTGAAGTGGAATTCCCACTATGGCCACCACACCAGGGATATGGGCCAAAAGGTATATCAAATAAAGAACCCTTCGAATAGGAGGTCTCATCACGAGCTGGCCTGCCCACCTTTCGCTCCTTCCTCGTGAATTGCATTATGACTAACTGGTCATCAAGCCAGCATAATGGCTTACATCTTGACATCGCACAACATTTCCTAAGCATACACAAAGGATCATGGTTCCATGGGTTAAACAAACAACTCTGCAAAGGTTATAGACACCTGTTGGCAGCAGAGCTCTGTTAATGGTATTGAAGTCACATTACTTATACACCAATATGTAATTATTAACATCCTTCTTTGACTTTCCGCTCAATGGTTGGTACAGATCTCTCTGATATAGATAATCTTCCATCTGCATCTTCCACAGTTGGTAGTTTTGGTCATTAAATTTTTCAACCCTAAACCTACCATCTTCTGCCATTGCCCCCACTCGGACCAGGAACCCTTCTCTCTTGCGAGTTTATCAGCCAAATAGACCTTCAGCTCTGATACCAGTTGTTAGAAAATTATATATTACAGAGCAATGGAACACATAAAATATTGCAGAAATATAAACGCAGAAAACGCATAAAACAAGATAGACATAGATATACGTGGTTCACCCAGTTTGGGCTACGTCCACGGAGAAACAACCAGTCCTTCCTTTTACATTATCCAGCAAAGTGAAGAGATACAACCTACAACAGATCCATTGTAATTCCCTCTTTTCTCTCAATCTCCTCTCTCTTCCTCACTTAGAATACAGATCTACATAGACGAAATACAATTCCCTCATCTATAGTGAGGGGTTTCCTTCTAGGGCAAAAAAACCTAATTTAAACATAACTTCTACCGTCAAATCTCCTCCTAATGAACGACCTATATTGACTATGAAATTACAAAATTTTACAAGGCAACGAATATTTTACAGGTGGTGTTATTGCCCCATTATGAACCGGGGTCCAATGCGGTGATACCTTTGAATACAACAAATAATCAGGCTCCACACCCAACAAATATTTCAAGAAATATAATTTGGATTATATTTTTCGAATACATTGAAAAACATTCATGTGGAAGTTGTGGCCCCTTATCCAAGTAAAACAAGAGTTCTTACTAATATTTACACTTCACCAGGAGTTGCGAAGTAACTCACTGTAAAACCCTGCAAAAAATTATTTTACGCACTTGTTAGCACTATGTATTTCTTAAGAGTGTGAAAGAAATGCAAAGGTAACCACAAAACCACTTTCAAGTTAGAAGCTACCCCTCCTAAACTCTAAGAAGGATATCTCTTTTATATTTAGCTTTGTTTTCTTTTAGAATTTTAGGCTAGATTGGAAAGTTCAAGGTTTGGTTTTCGAATTGACTGTTTGGTTGATAATGTAAGAAGTGACCTGTTAGCGCTGCTATATAACATTGATTTTCTAAAGTTGGAGGCATGCTTGGTCCATGGTCATGCTCAAAGAAGGCCTATAATGGTTACCCTCACCTTCTCCTTTACCTCTTTCACTCTCCCTTCATTTACATTTCCTATGATTTTGTTAAAAATCACATAGAATCTATTGTCTTTAAGCCCTGAGTGCTTAAACCCATATCCCCATGAGCTCGTGCCCACACGACCGCGTGCCTTCACAAACCCACTGCCACAATCTTAGCCATTGATCTCCATCACCCCGATCCAATGGTCCCCCATCACATCTGATGATAACACCCGCGCAATCAAATCTCCATTGTCCGATCTTCTCCGTTGTAATCAGATGGCGTTCACTCTCCCGCATCTGCAAACGGTCGGGATGATAACGCACGATGAAAAGTAGTTTTGTCCTTCCCCTGCCGCCATGCATCACACTCTGAATGGAATCACACATCGTTGTCCTTTTATCGCCTTGTGTCCGAAAGCGGTGCGACCAAAACAACTTACTGCTTAGCCTCTCGTTGCCGCCCGATAACTCCCGCTCGTCTCCTCCGCCTGACAGCCGTAAGATCTGTACACTTGAAATCCAATGAGCCACGATCGCCCCGCTCCCATATCTCCCGATACCCTCCGCCAAGCAATCCCAACCATCCATTTTCTAGATCCTACAGTTGATCTTCCTCCGTCATCTAACCCGTTCATTTGCTATGCAGTACACGTCCCTTGATCGTTCCGTGCACCCGAAGGACGAAGGTGATCAGTTTTATTACCTATTTGCAGCTGCTCCTCAACCACCATATTTAACCAAAAATATGGCCAAGGACGAAAATGATAGAGCCCGAGCAGGTGAATGCATTTAACAGTCATGGAACTAAATCCCATACGACACTCCAGCCACCTGAGAGGATAGCAAAGCACATGATAAGATAAGGTTTATCCACTAAAGCAAGCAAATTGCACCAAAGACTCCGTTAGGTAGTTAAATCAGTTGGTGGTCAATTATGACTCCTCCATACTCAGAATGGCCAAGTGCCTTTGTAATAAAACTCTATATATACCCCCAAACAAGATGTAATCAAGGTTGATGCTTGATGCTTTGATGTAAGGTTCAACTTCTAGAGACTGTAACTACTTTGATACTTGCAGCGTCTTGTCTTCATTTTCAGCTAATACAAGTGTCTTTTGCTGTTATTTACTCACTTTCCATGTTTCTTCTGCTCCAAGTTGTGCTTGATATGCTATATTTCTGAGCTCTTGATGTTTGGCATTAGAGAAGCTGTCATCCTATCTCTGTGTTAAAGTATTGTATGTATCAGTGAATGAGTTATTCACGTTTCTTTTCCCCTAGTGTCAGAGAGCTGTCATCCTGTCTGTGCATTAGGGAAATAGATTTGCAGACTTCTTTATTGGTTGCAGTCAGCCATCACATGGTCATGTGCATCTGCTGGTGTGGTCAGTATTCTCCATATTCACCCAATATTTGAACTGTGAGTAATTGGTGGACCAAAGCCTTGTAGTCAAGGGGTGTTCACGCATGTCTGGAGTTAAGCATAGTAGAAGTGGTTATCTGGCTTGAACAAGCATCATTCCTTCCATTCATCCATCTACAACAATAAGTTGAATTTATATGTTCCCGAGCATCTCCGAGCTTCAACCTAGGAGAGTTTCTTGGGGTGATAACATTAATTAGAGCCGTTGCTGGGGAGAGGAGATTAAAGCTTAGCTTCCCTAGGAGAACGAACACAGCTCCAACTTTGATGATAGACAAAGTCTAGACACATTTCTGGTTGTAATCATCTATCTAGCGACTCTACTGGAGAACCAACCTAGTGGTGACTCCACATCACAGTTCTGGCTCAGTTTGTGAGGCATACTTGGAGAATTCCTCAGAAATCACCAGCTGACCCAGTGCTTGACCCTGAGAAGATTGTTAAGCAGAAGAAGACATCACTGAAAGGAGCATTAGGATCAGGTAAGCCTAAAAAACCTTATGTATCTCTGCAAGAAGTGCTTATAGCTAAGAATATACAGTTTGAAGATATAGAGCCTAGCATTGTTAGTGAAGAAATACCCCCAGAGATTCATAAAGCTCCTTGTTCATTTAGTTCCCCTTTGGATCTCAGTCCAAAGAAAGCCTCCCATATAGTCCATCATATAACCTTGTCTCTATCATCTGTCTCATTGTCTTCAGCTATCCAATCTACCAGTATCCTTCCACCTACCTCAATCATGGTAGGCCAACAAGCACCTACAAAGATGGAAAGAATCATAGCTACTAGGTATGGACCCCTGGTCTTGCCTATTCCTTTGAATGCCATGCCTTCTGGAGAGTATCAGAAATATATGCCCAAGTTCACTGGTACAGAGGGAGTAATAGCTGAAGAACACCTTGAATCTTTTTATAGTTATGCGGATAACCTAGATATCACTGAGGATGATGTGTGGATGAGAGTGTTTGTTCAGAGCCTTGATGGAGAGGCTAGAAAGTGGTTCAGAGAATTGACTCCTAGGTCTATATCAGACATTAAGCATTAGGTGATGTATTTCTGAAGCATTGGGGAGATAAGAAGGACTTGCTATATTACCATAACAAGTTTGGTAACTTGAAGAGGGTAAATGGGGAATCATTGCCTGATTTCAATAAAAGATTCAATCGTATCTATAGTAAGATACCAACTGAAGTAAAGGAAATCCTCACCTCTCCCAAACTCACTTATGCCAATTATTTTGACTCTAATTTCTGCCTGCTACTGAGAGAAAGAAGATGTGCCACTCTAGCTAAAATGCAAGATGCAGCCCTTGAGGTGGAATCCAACATCATGGCTGCAGAAAAGCTCAAGAGTCATGCCGATATAAGGAGGCAGAGAGGTGAGGCTTCTTCTTCCTCTACTTCATCTTCAGAACCTAAATTAGACAAGATGACTAAGATGATAGAGTCATTGGCTACTGAAATAGCTAAGCTGAAGGTTGAGTAGAGCTCAAGAAACACAAGGCTTCCAAACACATTTTCTCCAAGAAAACCAAATCCATTTAGAAGAGAAAATGAACAATTGCAAATCATTCAGAGGGGTAAAGAAGAAAATGAAGAACAAAGGGTTAAGGATCCTTTCCAAAACGTAGTCATGGAGGAGGAGCAGTTTGAAGTAGATGATGAAATTCATTGTATGGAAGATAAGTGCAATGCTGCCTTTTTGACAATGGCTGCCTATGAAGAATCATTATTGCAAGACCAAACTAGTCAAGGGTGGGACAGAGAGGCAGTTCTACAGATTGGTGAACAGCAAAAATATGATCTGAGGTCAAAGATAAACAATGTCAACGAGAATCCTGCCCAAAAAGTTGTTGTCCCAATAGAGCAACAAAAAATCAGACAATAAAGACCAGCAACTCACCCAGTCACCCTAAAAGCACCAACTCAAGAGGTAAGAGGTCCTGACAAGTCCCCTTCCCCTTTTAGCTTGGAATCATAAGTCCAGAAATTAAAAATATATGTGCCTCTGATAGAACTTGCAAAGAGTGAAGTTTTTAGAAAGCCTATTCTTGATGCTCTTGAGCTGAAAGCCATACAAGTCCCCACCTACTATGTCAACTTGCAAGATGATAAGACTGTAGTTGTGTTTAGCCCTATGAATGAACCTGTTGATAATAATTCTCCATAATTTTATATCTCCTTGACCATTCATGACAAAATCCTCCACAATTGCCTGCTAGACATAGGGGCCAGCCACAATTTGATGCCCAAAACTGCCATGGAAGAGTTAGGCCTTGATATCACCAGACCATATCATGATCTATTCTCCTTTGATTCTAGAAAGGTCAAATGTCTGGGATTAGTCAAAGATTCAACTATTACCCTAACTCAGCTGCCCATGAAGAGTATGATGATGGACATTATGGTAGCGGATGTCCCTCCTAAGTTTGGCATGCTACTGTCCAGAGGATGGATTAAGAGACTAGGTGGGACATTATAGAATGATTTATCTTATGCCACTGTCCCAGTTTTTGGAGGAGAAAACAAGAGATTGTATAGAGAAGCACAGATGGCCTACATCATCAGTGATGAGAAGAACCCTTCCAATCATCCTATCTATGCTGTGGACACTGACTTTGGAGCTTGTATTCTCCAAATAAGAGAATCTCAAAAGGCCTCAATGCAGATCAAGAAATCACTGAATCAGGTAGAGGGAGAGCAAGGAAGTCAGGTTTGGGAGATGTTCTTTGATGGAGCATGTTCTAGGGAGGCTGCAGGAGCAGCGGTGGTTCTGATATCTCCAAAACAAGAAAGCACACATCTATCTTTTAAGTTGGCTTTCGAAGTCACCAACAATATAGCAGAGTATGAGGCTCTGATATTGGGTCTTAACGTAGAATAATATAGAGGAATCAGAAACATAAAGGTGTTTGGAGATGTTGATCTTATCATTCAGCAAGTGAACAAATGTTTCAAGCAAAGCACCCAAAGCTGAAAGCATATAGAGATGAGGTATGGAGACTTAAAGATTCTTTTGATTATTTTTATATCTCATACATCCCTGGAGTTAAAAATCAGCTTGCTGACTTGCTATGTCTGCTAGCATCTTTATCCCTCCCATGCCTTCCAGACTTGTTTATGAAGTTCGAATGAAATATAGACCATCCCTGCCTGATAATGTCCAGCACTAGAAAGTTTTTGAATATGATGAGGAAGTGAATAGGTTTCTGCAAGTCATTGATGAATTCTCCAAATTGCAAATTGATCAAGAGAATGAAGCCTTGGAAGAAAGTCCTCAATCCCAGCTTAGAAACAAAATTGGTAAAGATAGCATTGTCCAAGTGCCCAGCAATCAGATACCTAAGGGTCTAGTCCCTTTAGAAAGGTTTTTTGACTAGAATGATGTGCGTTATAACGCTACCCAAAAGGAAGACCAATCTGTAGTTTGTAAGCATAATATAGGGAATCCAGATTAGCCAAGATATGTAAACCTATCCACCCATCTATCTTCTGCCCAAAGTTCTAAGTACTGCAATTTAATGAAGCAATTTGCTGATGTCTTTGCCTCAGAATATAATGACCTAAAGACATATGACAAAAAGATCATCCAGCACAAAATCCCTTTAGAGAAAGACACCATCCCTTTCAATCAGAAGCTGAGGCCCATAAATCCTTGCTCCTTCACCTAGTTGAAAAAGAAATAAAGAAGTTATTGGTTACCAAAATCATACTCCCTCTCAGATATTCAAAATGGGTAGCTAATTTGGTGGTGGTGAGGAAGAAAATTGGAGAAATCAGGTTCTGTGTTGATTTCAGAAACTTAAACAAATTCTCTAAGAAAGACATTTATCTTCTACCCAAGATGGATCATTTGCTGCAGAACGTCTCAGGGGCCAAAGTGATGTCTTTCCTGGATGGATTTTCAGGGTATAACCAGGTTGTTGTACATTCAATTAAAGATGTCCTAACACAGCCTGATGCTGATGGAAGAAGCGCTAAATGGATTGCAAAGCTTATTGAATTTAGCATAGAATTGAAGCCCACCAAGCTTGTCAGAGGTCAGGGCCTTTTATCATTTCTTAGATCCAAGGGAACAATACTTTCATACTGTAGAGTATGGAAGGGGAGACAATTTTTGATGGCCCAGTTAACGTGCGTTTTCTCAAAATTTACGTTCTTTAAGGTTTGCGGGCCTTAAGTTTGTAAATATGTTATTTTAATCAATTTTAGTGTAGACTCAGTTAGACTCCATGCCCAATGGAACACTAGGGAATTTTTCCCATTTGGTTTTGACAAGCAAGGCATTGGTCTGCAGTTCTTGAGACCTCACAGGGAGGATCTCATCCCCAGAGGGAGCCAGTGTAGCTCTACTATATAACATTGATTTTCTAAAGTTGGAGGCATGCTTGGTCCATGGTCATGCTCAAAGAAGGCCTATAATGGTTACCCTCACCTTCTCCTTTACCTCTTTAACTCTCCCTTCATTTACATTTCCTATGCTTTTGTTAAAAATCACATAGAATCTATTGTCTTTAAGCCCTGAGCGCTTAAACCCATACCCCCATGAGCCCATACCCACACGATCGGGCGCCTTCACAAACCCACCACCACAATCTTAGCCGTTGATCTCCGTCACCCCAATCCAACGGTCCCCTGTCACATCCGACGATAACACCCGTACAATCAAATCTCCACCATCCAATCGTCTTTGCTACAATCAAATGACATTCGCTCTCCCTGTGCCCGCAAATGGTTGGGGCGATAACGCGCGATGAAAAGTAGTTTTGTCCTTCCCCTGCCGCCACGCGTCACACTCTAAATGGAATCACTCTAGCACGTATCCTCCGACTGACAGCCGTAAGATCTGTACGCCCAAAATCCAACGATCCACAATCACCCCACTCCCATATCTCTCGATACCCTGTGCCAAGAAATCCCAACCATCCATTTTCTAGAGCCTATGGATGATCTTCCTCCATCATTCAACCCATCTGTTTGCCATGCAGTATGCTTCCCTCGAACATTTCATGCACCCGAAGGACAAAGGTGATCAGTTTTATTACTGTCATCCTGTCTATGCATTATGGAAATAGATTTGCAGACTTATTTATTGGTTGTAGACATCCATCACATGGTCATGTGCATCTGCTGGTGTGGTCAGTATTCTCCATATTCACCCAATCCTTGAATTGTGAGTAATTGGTGGTCTAAAGCCTTGTAGTCTGGGGGTGTTCACGCATGTCTGGAATTAAGCATAGTAGAAGTGGTTATCTGGCTTGAACACGCATCATTCCTTCCATTCATCCATCTGCAAGAATAAGTTGAATTTATATGTTCCCGAGCATCTCCTAGCTACAACCTAGGAGAGTTTCTTGGGGTGATAACATGACCATTGGGCAATAGAGTCAATTTGCTTTAGGTGTATCCTTTCAGCAATGACAAATGAGTTTAATAGGGAAAGGTAGGCAGATTCATTGGATATTATAGGCTTGATGAGGTGGGAAAGAAAAAATGACTAAGTATCAATTAAAGATAAACCAATTAAGAATTCTATTACTTAACTTTAGTTGAAAACATTGAAATTGTTCAAAAGGAAGAATTGAGTGTATTTAAGCAAATTCATATTCTTTATTTTCTTTGAACAAAATAGATCATAAACACATGTGAAATTATAGAAATAGGAAAACACAATAACAAGAAAGAATATCACTTCACTAACAAAATTTGACACATGAATCCTGAAAAGGTTCTGTATTACTGAAGATTTGTCCACTTGAACTTGTGGAGCAACTTTACATCAATAGTCCTTTTCTTCCATACAGAGGTCAACCCTTGCTACTTCGAAATATGAAGTATTTATAGAAAAATTACAAAAACATCTTGATTTCAGAATGTCAAGGGAAAATCCTAAATTATCTAAAATTGTTTACACAAATAGTACAAAAATTTAGGAAATTGAATTTATGCATCTGACTGGCACTATGTTTCTGGCTTTCTATTGGTGACTAGACCTAAAGAATAGCAACTGGTTGTTGATGTCCTTCTAGAGATTCGATGATTGTTTACTCTAGTAACTCACACAATTTTTCCCACCTCTGTTCATCTTTCATTTTAAACTTGATTAACTTCTGGTAAACCTCATCTACCTCTATGAATTTCTCCAAGGTAGGCTTAGTGAGAAACAAATAACTATTTTCATGTTTGGTCGATAAATCGTAGCTTAGGTCTTCCATGAACGCATTTCCTATGAGTGTGCCCTTGATTTTAGAAAATTTGACCTGTCTCTAGCAATAGTGTACAATTTATGCTAGTAATATTCATGCTTGACCAATTTATATCCTATCCCTTGTAATCTAGGGAGACATTTTTGGTGTAGTAAGTTGAATTTTGCTATGAAATCTCTGAGTGATGTTTTCCCGGCTATTTCATTTAGTCTCCAATTGCAGCGTCAAATTCTTCTTAGTGAGAACTTTTCTCACTGCTAAAATGGTATATGTTTTGTCTTTTATGTCTAGTTCTTCCAACTCTTCTCTGGATTTTGAATTTAACAGTCTAATTATAGCTATAACATCACTTAGTTTGGTACCAAGGTCTTTCTTCACATCTGCTATAAGTTCTTTTGATTTTTGGACCAACTCATCTTTTTCAAATATGATTTCAATAGATGGCCATATCCTTGTGATAGATTCATTGATCTATAATCATATGTTTTCTTTGGATTTTGCAATGGTTTTAGCTATGGAAAATTGATTCTCTAGGTATTATATCCTTTGTGTGAGCTTGTGTGTTTTCTGCAATTCTACTAGATGTACATTGTCTAATTTGAGCTTTTGTGCCTACAAATTATTTAATTTCTTAGTTAATTTCCCAATTTCTTGGTCTTTAATAAACATATTTTACATGGCCCTAGCCAAATCTACTAGAGTACTATTAGATTGTCCTTCTGCTGTGAGAATTGTTGTTGAAGTTTGGGCTGGTGTTAATTACTCGACTGCCAATGTACCTTTTACTGGGATTATAGCCAAAGGAATTTCCTACACTACACTAGCTTGTTGCTCTTTTTTTTTCAGGAGTGTCCCCATCTCCTTTTCCATTTTTGAAATCTGATTCTTTTGTTCAATGATGATCTTGAACATATTATCTTTTTTCTTCTCCTACTCTCCATATTCCTTGGCCTATGGATCTTCAGTGGAGCAGAGTTTAAGATGCTTCTTCAGTGTTGCTATATCTGCATTCTTTCTCCTAATGATTTATTCGGCTACCTTTACATCATTGGGATCATATACCAATTTAATGACCAAATACTCCAAATACTTTATCTTTGTTTCTTTGGCCCATGAACAAACTCTTTATAAATTTAATTGTCCTTGAATATTATTTACTGAAGCATTAAGCTTAGGTACTTCCATAACTGTGTTTGTAATGGTTTTGTAAATAATTTCTCCAGACTATTTGTGGAAGTCCATCTGGTCAATGAGACAGATTGTATCTATGTCAAAAGAGAGGATATATTTCTTGTAATCTTTTGTTGGCCTAGGCTGAGAAACTTTAGGCTCCAAGAAGGCAACTTGCATTTTCTTCTTCTCTGCATCAAAAGCTAACATAAGCATGTGTTGGGTGATGGTTGTATGTTTCCAAAACCGTGAAAAGGTCATGGCCTTGAGTGCTTGGTTCTTTACTTTTTTTCTCTATAAATGACAAAAATACTTTGATCCTTACTACTTTGGTCTGCCTCTCTCAATGGTGATGAAATTGGTGTATATGTGGCCATTGGGGTCACCAAAGATGTAGTAATATTATCCTCTCTCCTTGACACCGAAGGGATGCAGAGACCTATTCGAACGATGGGTTGTTGTTGTTTTGTATTCTACTATTGACTTTCCCCTGTATTTGTAGTCTTATGTTTCTTGCTATATACTATAAAATACTTAGGTGAGATCTCTATTACTAAAGGGGAGATACTTTCCCTCAATCTTTTCTTTGTCTTTTCTCGAGGTAATGGAGTCTATGAAGTAGATAGTACCTACTCTTCGGCCTCTGGCAGAGTATTCTCCTACCACTCCTCCTGGTTCAGAAATTGTTCTATTTCTGGTCTAGGAGTATGGGTGAAGGAAGCATACTTCTGTTCCATTCTTAATTTATAGATTGTCCCAAAAGGGTCATAAGACCAAGTAAAGATATGTTTTGAATTCATCTGCTTAAGGATAGCCTCTAACTCTTGTCCTGTTGACCTTGCATTGCATATAAATGGCCCAACTTGTGTTTTTATTTTGAACTGTGCTTTCTTCTTGGCTGCCAGGTAGTGCAACTGATCCATGTTGATCATTTGCCTGATAAAATCCAAGGAAAATATTCAAATAGCTACAAATTTATGTAGTTTATAGTGACAAAATTCACAGCCATATATTATGATATCTGTGTAAGATTGGTATAAATACCAGTCCCCTCTCTTGGTCTCATCCCTCAAATGAAAAAATCTCTTTATCTTTGGATGTATTCTGGGGTTTGCATCACTATTTAGCAAACTAGTTGCCATGTGTACAAATTTATCTGCAAAATCATTGAATGTAAATTCAGTGTTATTATTTGTGACCAAGGAGGTCTAGTGAATGATTGACTGAGGGTTCCCTTGACTGTCTACCTTCTGTAACTGGAAAGGGAACCTATCTGAATGATAATAAATAAATAAATACACAAAAATGGATGCATATCTAAAAACTCCTTCGTTTGAGAATTCCATCAATTGCTCATGAATCATCTCTACCAAAATTTTTCACTGTAACAGAAAATAGTTGGTGGCTCTTCACCACTAGAAAATATAGAGAGAAATGAAAAAATGTTTTCATCTACCCATTGGTTAGAGTAGTATCCTAAAATGAAATAAAACATGGAGATTATCTGTTTGGCCTTCTCAGGGAAAATAGAAGTAGGGTAGGGAGGGTTTATTTTGGGTAATTGAGAATCATTAGGAAAAAAATTTCAAACCCTTTGGCTCTCCGAGGGAAATCCAATTTGTTATATATTTCTGTAAGGAAATCTCGATGAAAAGGTTGCCCACGTTAGTGTTTGTTATCTAGAGCATCTCTAAAATTGAGCGGCCATTAATGGAAAAGATGACTTCACCATTTTGGGCCAATACTATTCTTTGGCTCGGGATATAGAGGAATTGGCACCAGGTTACAAATTCAGCGAAATAATAGTTTTGTAGGAAAATGTATTGGGGCAGGAAAGAGTCCCACAAGCCTAATTCATCACTAAGGTCCATATGGTTTTGGTTGAGCTAATTGTGAAGTCCGTATAAGTTGAATTCAAAATTGGTCTCTGTAACTCGATAGAGCTAATCAACTAAAGGCTAGTGGTCCAAATATATGGCTGGGGGAAACATGGGATTCCACTGGGGAACATATTTCTTCTTGGAAGATATAATTGAGAAAACTGAGTCGATTTTCCTATAAATATCTGATCAGAGAGCTAGATGGTCAAGTGAGGAATTGGAGAGGAATATAAATGCGTTGAAGGTTCTGAAAATGGAGGGGCTTTGAGAGGAGACACAACGTTGATCGAAATAGTTTTCAATAGAAAAATAGCCAAGGAAGGTTCAATGTATGCGAAATCGGATGTTTATAAAGAAAAATAGTTAATGTTCACAAAGAGTCGTTTATTTTGGGACAGGGGAATAGAATTAATGAATAACATACTTCTATAATAGACCAGTGAAAATGAACATATTGGGGGGGGGGGGAATGTAGACATGTGACATTCAAGGATTGGCGGAGATATGGTGATGTGTGAGTGCAAGTGTTGGAAATAATACTAAGAGGGGGAGGGTTGAATCAGTATTATCAAATTCTTTTCAATATATCTTCCAGATTTATATTTTAATTTATTCTTCAGATATCGATCATTATTTTGTATGTCAGTACCAAAATAATGAGCAAGAAAAAGAAAAACAGACAATCACACCAAAGAACACCAGATATAAGGTGGAAACCCAATGTGGGTGAAAACCACCTGCTGCAATATGCCTCTATCTTCTTTCAAATTAGAAACTCCTTTTACAATGGTCTTGTACTAGTGCAGTCCTTTACCAGTACGCAGGCTGCAACCTACAGAGAGCTACAAATCTCTCTCGTTTTCCAGTCTCTCCTGGAAGGGAGCTACAACCCCCTACTTCTTTTCTTTCAAGGACCACTTTTCATAAATTTTCAAACTGGATCCATAAATTTCAAATGATCATCAAGTACCAGTAAGTCACCCAGATAACCAGATCCACAATAACAGAAAACTAAACCCAGAACACCTTCAAAAAAATCAGTCAACAAAAGATCTTAAGGAAGATACGCAATTTCCTTTTCTCTGGCCTGCGTCGCTACGCACTTCACCTTTTGTGGCGCCACGCACCTCCACAGCTGCGCCTTCTGTGGCGCCTCCGCACTGCGCCTTTTGTGGCGCCTCTACACTGCGCCTTCGGTGGCGCCTCTGTGGCATCTCCTGTGGCGCCTCTGCACTGCACCTTCTGTGGTGCCTCTGTGGCGTCTCCGCACTGCGCCTTCTGTGGCGCCTCTGTGGCATCTCTGCACTGCACCTTCTGTGGCACCTTCGCACTGCGCCTTCTGTGGCGCCTCTGTGACGTCTTCGCACTACACCTTCTATGGTGCCTCTGTGGCGTCTCCGCACTGC
>APFE031669342.1:0-14143 GCA_000404065.3 Pinus taeda | reverse complement strand
ATGGATGACATAGATCTTGTGACCATTACAATGAATGGTATCACTGATGACTATCAGATGTTCATCACTGGGATCAATGCCAGAGAAAAGATCCTACATTTTGAAGCGCTGATAGGTATATTGATGCAAGAAGAAGAGAGAAGATCAAATCTAAAGCCCCAGAGTGCTGATGTTGCATTGGTGGTGAGGAAGAACTTCTACAAAGGGAAAGGAGGTCCACAACAACAAAACGAAGCAAGTTCACATAAACAACCAAATATGATCCAAAGTATGCACTCGAATAAAAACTACTCTAAAACTAAATGTTTTTATTGCAGAAAATTGGGTCATATTGCCAGGGAGTGTAGGAAAAAGAAGTATCATGAAGAACAACATAAGCCAAAAGGACATGCAGGTCATCTCGTGAATGGTGATGAGGTGCAAAATTTGAGGTTGTTCATAGAGATCATGATGAAAATGTTGATACAGACATTTGGCATGTAGATTCAAGAGCGTCAACACACATGACAGGGAACAAGCACTGGCTGGAGGATTTTAAAGAGATCAACGAAGGCACACAGATTTACCCAAGAGATGACAAAAGTCATCAAATCAAAGGATGTGGGAAAGTTTCTGTCATTCTACCTGATGGTAATATTAAACAAATTTACAATGTAATGTATGTGCTTGGCATAAAAAAGAACTTGATTTCTGTATCAATGATTACAGATCAAGATTTGAAAGTTGAATTTTTAAAATCTAACTGTTACATTAAGGATCTGCTAGATGGAACAAAGATAATTTCTACAAGAATCCGAACAGGAGGACTGTACAAGTTGGATGTGAGACTTGCATCGGTTCGAGCATTGACAGTAGTGAGGCTAACTACAAAGGAGATTTGGCACTAGAGATTCCGCCACATCAATTACGATGATTTGTTGTTACTATAGAGGAAAGAAATTGTGAGATCTTCCTATGCTAAAACAAGTACATAATGATTGTGATGCTTGTACTTTAGGAAAAGTGCATAGAGAATAATTCCTTGTTAGAGTAGAAAAGAAATAGAGGGATATACTGGAGTTAGTGCACACAGACCTTTGTGGTCCGATGTAGACAAAATCATTAGGAGGTTCTGTGTATTCCCTACTATTTATTGATGAATGTGCGAAGTTTCCTTGGGTGTATTTCTTAAGTAAGAAGAGTCATACATTGGAATACTTTAGGTAGTTTAAAAATATGATTGAAATACAAACAGGGAAACAGATAAAAATTCTCCATTCTGATCAAGGGGGAGAATACAAGAAAGTTGAGCTGATAAGATATTGTAAAGATCATGGAATTTTGTAGTAGTTCACAGTACCCCATACTCCACAACATAATGGAGTAAGAAAAAGGAAAAACAGAACTCTAGTGGAATGTGCTAGAAGTATGCTTAAAGGTAAGAATGTTTCAAATATTTTTGGGTTGAAGCAGTGAGTATTGTGGTTTATTTAAAAAATAAGAGTCCTACAAGTAGTCTTGAGTTTAAAACTCTTTTTGAAGCTGTGTATGGATATAAGATTGCGGTAAAACACTTAAGAATATTTGGATGTAAAGCATTTTCCCACATACCCAAGGAAGATAGAAAGAAATTAGACTCAAAAGCCATCAGATGCACTTTTATAGGGTATTGTTTGTCATATAAAGCATACAAATTATTTAATCCCTCTACTCGCAAGATCTTTGTTGGTAGAGATGTTAAATTCCATGAGCAGGATAGTGAAGAACCTGATGAGCACTATGATGGATGGGACATTCAGTACTTTGAGGAAGAATAAGATGCAAAGAACAATCAGGGTCAACAACAAACAAAGGTAGAGGGTGAACAGGAACAACAACAACAACAACAATAGTAGCAACAACAACAATAATAGCAGCAACAACAACAACAACAACATCAACAACAACAACAACAACAACAACAACAATAGCAGCAACAACAACAACAACATCAACAACAACAACAACAACAACAACAACAACAACAACAACAATAGCAGCAGTAGGAAGAAATAAGGTTTGAAACCACCACCCCACCACTCAGGAGATTAGGTAGGAAAGCTCAAATGCCAGTAAGATATATGGAAAATGCTTTTATAACTAGTATGATGAATTTGGTTGAATTGTCTAGTTATAAAGAAGCAAATGAAAACAATGAATGGAAAATAGCCATGGAACAGGAATATGATTCAATAATATGAAACAACACTTGGGAATTGGTAGAACTTCCTAGAGAAAAACAGGTCATAGGTTTCAAATGGTTTATAAACCTAAAATTAATGCATATGGAACTATAGAAAAATTGAAAGCTAGATTGGTTATAAAGGGGTACACACAGAGAGAAGGGATAGACTATGAAGAATCCTTCACCCCTGTAGCTAAATTGAATACCATCAGAATGTTAATTGCTTTAGCTACTAAGAAACATAGGATGATGCAACAACTAGATGTAAAGTCTACATTTCTGAATGGAGAATTGAAAGAAGAGGTTTATTTAGAGCAACCGGAAGGGTTTGTCCAGAAGGGAAAAGAACGTTTAGTCTATAGGTTGAAGAAAGCACTCTATGGACTAAAACAAGCTCATAGGTCGTGGTATGAGAAAATTGATTCATGTTTTCTACAAGCTGGCTGCAATAGAAGTAAGAATGACCCTAATCTTTAAACCATGAAAGATGGCCATTTTTATCAATGTTATCGATATTTGTTGTCACCCCTGTCCATATTTTGATCTTCATCGTGTTGAAGAATTAACAGAGGTTTAGACGTATTGGCAGAGTCTTCACTTAGGTCCACGGATGTATATTCTTCCTGTTTTCATTGGAATTATATAATTATTCCATCAACAAGACATTCATCCCTTGGCGGACGTTTATTCATTTTCTGAATTGAGGTTGAATGAATTGATTTTCCACCAGCATATTGTGTCTCGCACAACTAACCCATGACTGTGGTATAATGTTCAAATATCCTCCAACTAGTGGATATCAATTAACCTTAGTGAAACTCATTGGAATTAGTAGCACATTACATGACAGTGGTAGCACCATCATTGATGTTCTATTCTCTGACTTACTCTTTAAAAAAAAACATGTATAAAGTAATCCATCCTTATATAACCATTAGTTTATATCCATGTCGATAAATATTTAAAAAAAATTAAGAACTAACATAAAATATTCCCGTATATATGTGAGCATGAAACAGTCAAGCACACCATGTAAATCAGCCTCAAACACAACCAAAGAAATGATATCAAATACAAATGGCTTCCAAAAATTTCATGCTGCTCCTAGGCTCAATGAAAACAATCCACGTTATTATGCCACAAACAATCACAAGACTTATCACCATTTTCCAAGAAAGGCCCTGATCTTGTAATTTTTTTGAAAATCACCAATCTGGAGCATTCAATACAACCGACAATGATGATGTTGGTATGCACACTTTTGTGATAAAGCAACAAATCCAAAAACAATGGGTTCTAAACTCACACACACTTCAACACAAAAACAATATTTTGCACTCTCCTAGGTTAGCATATGTCCATAGGAGTATCTTGGTTAAAATTTCATGATCTCAACCCTTATGGTGAGAGAATCAAGGCTGATCCAGATCCGATACCATGTTAGAAATTCCAAAAAGAATAAGAGAGAAATTGCACACAACACAAACCCATCATCCTCAACATATAAAAAATTACATATATAGTTATAGATCACCAACTTCTAGATGATAAGATCTAAAGAAGGTGGATTTATGACTCATAGAAAACTCACACATTTAGGGAAATAACTACTTCTAGAATAAGACCTAGGAACTCACAATGACAACTCACAACAATCTAAAACATATAGAAGCATTACTTCCAATACATTTCTCAATGTTTATATGTTGCATAAGTTTTTCTTGAGGTATAATTTACATGGGACTATGGGTATTAAAGGTTTGTAACTCTTTGTGTATAAATTAAGTAGTGTTGAACTGTTTTTTAATGTTATTACAATGAAATAAAAATATCATGGGTTTCTAACTCTCTAAACATAAATTACTCTATATACTAGCAAGAACCATATTAGTAACTGTGGTTGATATACACCAATCAACATCATTCTAATATGTTGATTGGGATATAAAAAGTGGAAAATTCGATCGATCAACATATATCAACCACATTTATTAAAGTGGTTGTGCTAGTTCGGATCCAACATGTGTGGGGTGGATTTGTTGATCATGTTTGACTATGGTTGACATCCGTTGAAAAACAAATTCGCATAAGAACCAAAACTTAAACAACACGCCAATACTCCATCAAGAAATATTCTCCTGATCTATAATGCCTCGGGATAAATGTAAATATTGGACTTTACTATGGTAAATGACAAATTGAATTGATATTATTATCTGTTTGAATTTAATAATAGTTTCTTTTTAAAATATAGGAAATGTTTCTTTAAGAGTTGACAACTTCTGAAGGAGGAAGTTGGGAGGCAAGACAGTTGCTGTGATTCCATCCATAACTGTTTTTCCCCAACTCGAAGGGCTTCCAAAGGAGAAAGGGAAAGGGGGGGTGGGGGGGGTGGGAGTCTTGCTGTGGGGACAGGCAAAAAAAAAATGAGGAAAAATGAGAAAATGGCTAAGTCTGGTGATGACCAGATAGCCAAGCACTAAGTGTGAGCAACTTGTTGCGGATAGTGGTCCTGCAAAAGAGCTAGGGGGGAGATTCTGGTCCTAAAAGATGAATCTCATGGGCGGGTGGAAAATTGGAAATAGATGAATAGAGGTAGTCTCGACTTCTCAAGTATTTGCAAGCTATAGTGGCACAGGTAAGTGGGTTGAACCACTTAGAAAGCATTTAAATATTAGTGAAGTAAGTTGTATTAAATGTTTGCACTGTGGTGATATATTATAAAAAAAAAACTTTGTCAACTGTGAAAGATACTCTTATTGGGTGCCCATGTTAATATCTGAGGAACAAAAAAAATACTATAGGGGCCAGCATAACAGAAATTTGTATAGCTAATGGAAACAAAATTTGTACATTCAAAACCCCCTCTTTATTCTGATTTGATATGAGCAGAACACTGTAGAGGAAGTGTGGAATTGTGCAAATGGGGAAGGAAAAGAACAGGCAACTAAAGACGAACCTTTTTCTTGAAAAAAACAAGGGTCTCACTGGGGTAGTGATGTAGGAAAAGTTTTTGGGAAATAAAAGACTAAATTAATGAGACTCTGTAAGCTTAGCATGCCTAACGTTCTGGCATATTATGAAGTGCAATCAACTTGGTAACAAAACTGACTCCCACGAGAATGAGTCTAGTATGACAAATTCAGAAGTAACAAGTTTTCGGTCCTAATATGAATTCCTTTAAAGAAAAGAACAGAAGTAGTGAATAGGGGAAAGCCCTAAAAGAACAACACTGTTTAACTCTACAGTTGCTAGTTAAAGTTTCTTTCTGTAAGGAGGGAATTTAAAAATACATGTGCCCAGAACCTTCGATGCAGGGTTTCGATCTAGAGTTAAAAACTTGCCACAACAGAAATTGAATTATATTAAATGATAGAAGGAAGACCTGCATTGATGGTCGACCCAGCCCTTCAAGTGAATGGCTTCCTAAATTCTATCTAGTGGCTCAAAACCCCCAAATTAACATGTCAAAACTCAAACCCTCATCTAAGGTAAATCAGCTAACTGTTGGATAAGTATACGATTAGTAGCTATACTGTCCAGTCGTGTTACAAACCAGAATTTAACAATGGCTTTACTGCTGAATTCATTGACCAAATTAAACAACAAAAAATATAAATACCCCTCCGCTAAAATATGTAGCCAGAGGATTGTAATAAATGAACGAGTCGAAAGATAGCATTAATTGGAAAATAGTGCATGTAATTCTGTGCAATAATAAACTGAGGAGACCAGGAGAATAATAAATGTGGAACATATATTTATTCATATTTTGGCACCGCATGGAACTCTGTGGTTTAGCAAGCTGATGAGTTGTAATAGGTAGAAAAAATACATGATAATCTTGTAGAGAAACAACATAACCTTACAATTATTATAACCCAGGAAGGAGACTTTCCAAATGTAGAAGATATACAAATTATCGAATAAACCAGAGCTCATTATCATACGACTTTCAGCACTTATAATGAAATATAAACTCAAGGAAATGGTCATGATGTAAGACAACTTAAGACATTTACAAATAGGCCTGCGCGGCTCAAAGGACATCAGAGGTAAAAACCCTCGAAGCTAAATTTCTTTAGAATATATATATATATATATATATATATATATATATATATAATATATATATATATATATAATATAATACATGAGTAATAGAGTCTCGATGGGTGAGCTAAAAAACTGAACAATACATTGCATAAATAGTAGCAAACTCAGGAGTAAGGTCCCTCTCATAAGAGTATTAATGGAGCAATAATTTAAAGACCATAACCAGGGTGGAAAAACCCTCATACTCGACAGATTTGAGAGTTAAATTCCATTTCTGGAGAACCGTGTTTCCATTCAGAGCCAACCTCGAAGACAAAGATGAGAGGATCCTCTAAGAGATCACGGAATTAGGTTAGATAACCGAAGTAGCCTCAGGACAAACAAAACAAAGAACTCTAAATGCATGAGGTAGGTTCAACCATTGCTGCGTAAGGAAAAATTTGTATACCCAGTCTAAACAGTTAAAGACTTACCAGTAACTGGATCCAGGAGGAAAGACAAAGGCTTAGTCTTCTGAGCACCTTCCACTATCCCACAGAAGCCTGGTTCGAAGAGCGAAAAAGGACCATGAACGAGAGCAACAACTAAGCGGTAGATCAAACAAAATGGCAAAAGAATGAATTTCCAAATGGAGACCAAGTGATTTGGACAAGGTTTGAGCCATCTACAACCGTTGGATCACCAAGCCAGCTCTAACGCTATTGATCCCAAAGGGATCTTGAGGTAGTAGCGGAGTCAGTCAGGACTGCACATGCCATGTACAGTGGTAGTGCAAGTATTAAATTAATATCCCAACTTAACAAAAAGCAAGGTGGCTATGTTGATGAGCATAGATCCATAGCCCGATTTCCCATACCAAACGACGGTGTAGATTGAATTCACACCATCAGCAGAACTGGCCTGATTAAATGCTGAGTTTACCACATTCATAAATATATTGGATTATGCGTACGTAGATGGGATGCAAATTAAATTGCATTGAAATATGTAAAATGAATATATTTAAAAACAATGTGAATTAAATAGAATTGGAATATGTAAAATGCTTACATTTACAAATGTAAAAAAAATTAAAAAATTCTGGGTATATGACAACTGGTATTAGAGCCATGTTTTCAAAACTGAAGAGAATTCATCATATATTTTTATTTTGCAATTCTATGTATACTCAAAGAAAAAAAAAATGTTAATGTGTTAACCCTTCTTCTGTTTCTCTTCTTAGGCTAAGACCAGGAAAAACAGAAGGCAGCCAACATGAGAAGAGCAGGTAACAAATCACATAGGTTTGTAGTGGGTCAGGGACCTGCAACAAGCCCTGGAAATAACCCAGATTTATGGGTACAGCTTGGAGAGGAGACTCGTAATACGAACCTTGCAATATTAGAGACAATTCAGGAGTTGAAAAATGAAATGGCCCGATTATGGGAGGATAACACAAGGTTAACCATAGAGCAAGAAAGGATTTTAAAGAGCCTATTAGACAAGAAGAATCAACAACCACTGAATCCCAGTGGTAAGCAACAAAGGGTGTTAGAGGAATAGAATCATCACACAGAACTGGAAGAGTTAGATGGAAGGGATGAAGAACAGGAAGAATGATCTGATAATGCTTCCAAGCAACATACATAAAAAAAGGCAACGAGTAGAACTACAAGGGGAATTTCATAAGATAAAGCCACCACACTTTGATGGGGAACTGGACGAAGCAGCCGAGGCTTGGTTTATTAATATGAACAAATACTTCCAGCTATATGAATACGATCACAACCTCAAGGCACGGTTAGCCATCTTCCATATACAAGGGAAAGCCACCCTGTGGTGGGAGGAAGTCAAGATTGTTAGAGGAGTAAGTGAGTAGGACATTACTTGGGAAAAATTTCAAAAATATTTTAAGGAAAGGTACCTAACAGAACACTTCTTTGACAAAAAAGTGAGGGAATTCCATGACTTGTGACAGGGACAACAAACCATGGATGAATTTATCACTCGTTTTACATCATTGCTCCATTATGTGCCTTATATTAGAGAGGAAAAGGCTAAATTACAGAGGTTTGTCAGTAGTTTACCCTTGCATATACGGGAAAGGATTGAGTATGACAATCCGAAGACAATGGACAAAGTAATACGTAAATCCAGGATTTGTTACTAGCAAAGTAAATAGAAAGGAGAAGTTCCAGGTAAAAGATGGACTAATAAGAGAAACAACAAATTGGCTAGGAATAATAAAGGGAATCGAGGTGGAGGTAACAAGGGTTTTGCCAACGGGTCAGACAATAGAAATTTACAGAAAAATTCACTCAGGTCAAAGCCAACTAATGAGTCTAGGATCAGTGAGCCACCTGGAAAATTAGACAGTGAAGGGACAACAAGGCCTCCAGTGTAGTGTTAAGGCTACGGTGGACCTCATTACGTTAAAAATTGTCCTCAACGGAAGGGAACCGAATAGGTTTCCCAGATCCATGAAGCGTTGATAGTCGGTGATGTAGGACGTAATCTACCAAGGATTAATGCGGCCCTGGAAGATCGTCAGGCGAAGTACCAGCTGAACATGGTGGAATTCGAAGGTAAAATTTTAGACCTTACCGTAACTGTTTTAATTGATCCTGGAGCCACATTAATTTATATTGGTCCTAAGATTGTGGAGCATTGTAAATTGCAACTTGTTAAATTTAAGAACCCATGGTTAGTACAGTTGGCTACAGGGGTAAGGGGACGAGTACTTGCTAAGGTCAATAAATGCCACTTAAAGATAGTCGGACAACCAGTGAAGGCAGATTTAAATGTGCTTCCCCTTGGTTCGTATGATTTCCTAATTGGTATGGAGTGGTTAGAAAAACACTAGTCCATAGTCAACTATAAAACAAAGACTATATATTACAAGGATGAGCCTGGAGCAAAGAAAGAGATGCAGGGGATTAAGCAACCAGTGCAGATTCGGCCAATAACTGCCTCTCAGTTAGCAAAATGTATTAGGAAAGGATGTTAGATTTATGCCATCCAAGTGGGCTATGCTAACTCGAAAGATAAAACAACCACATTGGCCAACATCCCTATGATACAAGAGTTTGCTTATGTGTTTCCGGAGGAGATTCCTGGACTGCCACCTAAGAGAGATATAGACTTTACTATCGAATTGGTGCCAGGGGTAGCCCCGGTATCCCGAGCACCTTACAGAATGAACACACACGAATTGACAGAGTTAAAAATGCAGTTACAAGAATTGTTAGACAAAAAAATACATTCGCCCCAGCGTGTCTCCCTGGGGAGCTCCGGTATTGTTCGTTAAGAAAAAGGAAAGGACCCTTTGCATGTGTATATATTATCGTCAGTTGAATAAATTAACAATCAAAAATAAGTATCCTCTACCCTAGATTGATGAACTTTTCAATCAAGTGAAAGGAGCAACAGTATTTTCCAAGATCAATTTGAGATCAGGATATTACAAAATTAGGATTAAGGATGAAGACATAGCTAAAACTGCTTTTAGAACAAGGTATGGACATTACGAGTTTGTGGTTCTACCCTTTGGGTTAACCAACACCCCTGCAACTTTTATGTGTTTAATGAACATCATATTTCATCAATATTTGGATAGTTTTGTGCTGATTTTTATTGATGATATACTGATATATTCCTGAACTATGGAAGAGGACAAGGAGCACCTCAGATTGGTGCTGCAAACCCTCCAAGAACACTAGTTATATGCTAAGCTCAGCGAGTGTGACTTCTTTAAGGAAAAAATACAATATTTGGGTCATATAATCACAAAAGAAGGGGTCGCGGTGGACCCTGAAAAGATAAAGACCATAATGGAATGTCCTGTACCAAAGGATGTGCCAGACATCATATCCTTCATGGGATTAGCTAGTTATTACAGACGATTTGTAGAAGGATTCTTGAGAGTAGTGTATCCTATCACTTCCTTACAGATAAAAGGAAGAGCTTTTAAATGGACCCCAGAATTCCAAAAACGTTTTGAGCAGCTTAAGCATCTACTCACCACCACACCAATTCTAAGCATAACTTAACCTATCAAAGATTATGTGGTGTGTACTGACGCAAGCAAAGAAGGTGTAGGAGGCGTGTTGATGCAAGAATGGAAGGTAATTGCTTAAGAGTCTAGGAAACTAAAAGAACATGAGCAGAAATATTCTGCTTATGATCTAGAGTTGGTAGCCTTCATTCACACCTTGAAAATGTGGCGACATTACCTTATGGGAAGGAAATTTTTACTATTGACAAACCACCGTAGTCTAGCCAATTATTTTAGCCAGCCCACCTTAAATGCTAGGAAAGTATGGTGGGTGGATTTTCTAGGTGGTTTTGATATCGAGATCAAGCATTTGAAAGCGAAAGAGGACCAGGTGGCAGATGCTTTAAGTCAGAAATTACAATGTTTATATGAGATTTCTTCTAGCAAATGGAAAAGCTCCTTTGTAGAGATGATTAAAAGGGCAGCAGAACAAGATACGATATATTAGCAAATAAAATAGAAAGTACAACACCCCACCAGCAAGGAAAAACAACAGGGTTATGCTTTAGGTATTGCTAGAATGTTGTATTATCAGGGGAGGCTGTATGTGCCCTATCAAAATAGCATTAAAAACTTGATTTTAGAAGAATTTCATAAAAGTCACTATGATGGACACCCAGGATATCAAAAAATGATAACAGCACTCTGGAAGGAGTATTATTGGCTAGGTATGAAAAAGGATGTGGTTGAGTATCTGGCATGTTGTCTGGAGTGCCAACAAATTAAGGTAGAGTATCAACATTCTGCACGGTTGTTACAACCATTACCTATTCCAGAATGGAAGTCGGAAACCATCTACATGGAGTTCATAACGGGTTTTCCCAAGATATAAAAATAACGATTCCATCATGGTGGTGGTGGAAAAATTAAATAAATTGGCACATTTTATACCTATGCAATCGACTTATAGAGTTGTACCGATTGCCCACATCTTCATGCAGAACATATTTAGATTGCATGAGTTACCTAAAACAATAATTTCAGACCGTGATGTAAAATTTACCTCGGCTTTTTGGAAAACACTATTTGGAGAGTTAGGAACTCAATTGAATTTTAGTACAGCGTTTCACCCTAAAACTGGCAGACAAACAGAAGGGGTGAACTAGGTGGTGGAAGACATGCTAAGGTCATATGTAATGCAATAACCGACTAAGTGGGAAGAATATCTGCAATTGGTCGAGTTTGCATATAATAATGGCTATCATACATCATTGCAAATGAGCCCATTTGAAGTATTGTATGGGTGAAAGTGCAGCACGCCCTCAAGTTCGGGTGGGCTGGAAGATAGATTAAATTTTGGACCCGACATGCTTAAGGGAATGGAAGAAATGGTTAAGAAAGTGCAAGTTAATTTAAAGGTAGCTCAGGATAGGAAAAAGAACTTTGCTAAATGGAAGAGGATGTTTAGAGAATATCAAGTTGGTGAACATGTATATGTGATAATTCGAGCAAAAAAGAGCACATTACAATGGAGCGAGTTCACTAAATTGGCACCTCGATTTTGTGGATCCTTTTAGGTCTTAGAAAGAATTAAGTCGGTGGCTTACCAGCTCGCTCCGCCAAGTCACATATGGGTCCATAACGTCTTCCATGTTTCCGTGTTAAAAAAATATGTTTATGATCCTAAAAATGTAATCAGATGGTAGGATATACAGGTGAGAACTATCTCTGGTAAATAAATCTAAATGTTTCCTTTTAAAAGAAAACTGACTTAGGATGTTGCATTTTGTTGGTCGAACCGAAAGGAGAAATCTTGGTCGAACCATTGAACATCCTCGACGAGAGAGAAGTAATGCTGCGGAAGCGAGCTATTACCCAAGTTAAAGTGCAGTGGCAACACTTTGGGCCTGATGACGCTACCTGGGAAGATGAAGAGCTCATGAAAAAAGCTTATCCAGGGTTGTTCATGGCTGAAATATTGGACTTTACTATGGTAAATGAAAAACTGAATTGATATTATTATCTGTTTGAGTTTAATAATAGTTTCTTTTTAAAATATAGGAAATATTTCTTTAAGAGCTGGCAACTTCTTAAGGAGGAAGTTGGGAGGCAAGACAGTTGCTGTGATTCCAACCTTAATTGTTTTTCCCTAACTAGAAGGGCTTCCAGAGGAAAAAAGGGAAAATGGGAGGGGGGGGTTGGGGCAAGGGAAGTCTGTGTTATGGGGATAGGCAGAAAAAAGAAATAATAAATAAATAAAAGAGAAAATGGCTAAGTCTGGTGATGACCAGATAGCCAAGCACTAAGTACGAGCATCTTGTTGTGGACAGTGGTCCTGCAAGAGAGCTAGGGGGGAGATTCCGGTCCCGAAAGACGAATCTCATGGATGGTTGGTAGATTGGAAGCAGATGAGCAGAGGTAATCTTGGATTCTCAAGTGTTTGCTAGTTACAGTGGCACAGGTAAGTGGGCTGAACCGCTTAAAAATAATTTAAATATTAGTGAAGTAATCTATATTAAATGTTTACATTGTGGTGATATATTATATAAATAAACTTTGTCAACTATGAAAGAGACTCTTACTTGGTGCCCATGTTAATATCTGACAAACAAAAAAAATACTTAGGGATCAGCGTAACAAAAATTTGTACAATAATGGAAACAAAATTTGTACATGCAAAACCCCCTCTTTATTCTGATTTGATATGAGCAGGACACTGTAGAGGAAGTGTGGAATCGTGCAAATAGGGAAGGACAAGAACAGGCAACTAAAGACAAACCTTTTTCTTGAAAAGAAAACAAGGGTCTCGCTAGGGTAGTGATGTAGGAAATGTTTGAGGGAAATAAAAGACTAAATTAATGAGACTCTGTAAGCTTAGCACGCCTAACGTTTTGGCATATGATGAAGTGTAATCGGATTGGCAAAAAAATCAACTCCCATGAGAATGAGTTTAGTATGAAAAATTCAGAAGTAACAAGTTTTCGGTCTTAATCTAAATTCCTTTAAAGAAAAGAATAGAAGTAGTGAATAGGGGAAAGCCCAAAAAGAAAAGAATTATTTAAGTCTACAGTTGCTAGTTCAAATTGCTTTCTGTGAGGGAGGAATTTACAAATAAATGTGCACAAAACCCTTGGTGTAGGGTTTCGGTCTAGAGTTAAAAACATGCCACAACATAAATTGAATTATATTAAATGATAGAAGGAAGACTTGTGTTGTTGGTCGACCCAACCCTTCAACTGAACGGCTTCCTAAATTCTATTTGGTGGCTCAAAACCCCCAAATTAACATGTCAGAACTCAAACCCTCATCTAAGGTAAATCAGTTAACCGTCAAATAAGTATACGACTAGTGGCTATACTATCCATTCTTGTTACAAACCAGAATTTAACAATGGCTTTACTGCCAAATTCATTGACCGAATTAAACAACAAAAAATATAAATACCCCTCCGCTAAAATACATAGCCAGAGGATTGTAGCAAATGAGTGAGTCCAAAGATAGCATTAATTGGAAAACAGTGCATGTAATTCTGTGCAATAATAAACTAAGGAGACCAGGAAAACAATAACCGTGGAACATATATTTATTCATATTTTGGCACCACATGGAACTCTGCAGTTTAGCAAGCTAAAGAAATGTAATAGGTAGACAAAAAACATGATCATCTCGTACAGAAATGACATAACCTGACAGTTATTATAACCGAGGAAGGAGACTTGTACAAGATATACAAATTATCCAATAAACCAGAGCTCATTATCATATGACTTTCAACACTTATAATGAAATATAAACTCAAGGAAATGGTCATGTTGTAAGATAGCTTAAGACATTTACAAATAGGCCTGCATGACTCAAAGGTCTTCAAAGATAAAAACCCTCGAAGCTAATTTCTTTTACAATATATATAT